>JBBPCX010005818.1:0-18220 GCA_037974365.1 Hydrocynus forskahlii
TTACATATGTTTAACAGAGATACGCATATACAGAGCTGCAAATTTTTCCTCATTGCACTGAACATTCCTGTGAATTGCAACGAAAATAAAGATATTCGGTTCTATTCACTTCACCACTAGGGGGCACTGAGTGCTCTATTATGTTTTATGTGCTCACTAATGAACCCTCTGTCTTTCAGGCATTTGCCCACGAGGTCCTAGCAGAGTTTTTAGGTGATTTTGTAATGGTGTACATAAATGATGAATGTATTCCCCAGATCTTTCTACTCACAGACGTCACGTTAGGGCCATGTTACAAAAAACATCTTGAAAATAAGTTTTCTTTGTTCTCTATGAAATTTGATTAACGTTATCGACGCACCATCAAATCAGAATGGAACCACCCAAGGTACAGGCCAGATTGGAGTGACAGACTCCCCAGTCAGTAAAGGAATTACAAAGGTTATTGGGATTTGCGAATTACTGTTGAAGACTCATTCGTAATTTCAGCACAGTGGCCACACCCATCACCTCTCTCCTTAAGGCCTCACCTCACAAATGTTTATGGAGTCCAGAAGCACAAGTCTTCAATAAATTAAAAGAACTCTCTACATTCACACAGACTCTTGAATCCCATTCACCACAGGAGTCGGCACAGCCTTGTCCCACGGGTGAGGAGAGTCTGGTGACGTGCACCACGTGCATTTTCGTTCAAGAAGTTTTCAGCGACAGAAAATAATTATCACGTAGGAGACAAAGAACTGCTTGCCATAAACTACGCCTTAAGGGAGTAGAGGAGGCAAAATTTCAGTTTTTGGTCCTGACGAACCACAAGAATTTGGAATACTTGAAAAAGGCTAAGAGGCCAAGTCCAAGGCCCGCAGGTAAAACGTTCCAGCAAAACCAAAAACCACTGGTGTCCAAAGGTGATCAGTCGGTTTCCCTCTAAAAAGAAAGAACAGAGTTAGTTTTGCTTAAGTTTACAGGGCATAATTTATGTAAGGAGTGCAAGCTGGGACTCCGGCAGCCTAGACAGGGCGGGGGACGGGTGTGGCGGGCGTGAGAGTACGAGGGCACCCTGGCGTGAACAAACCTGAGTGAACGTGAGGACTGGTCGGGAAACAGCACCAGTTGACTTGAATTCTGTGTCTACACCCTTCATCTAACGGGAGAGATTAATTACAGAAAGCCTGACTAAACAGGTAGGGTTTCGGCCTGATTTAAAATCTGTCCTGAACGGTGTTGGGAAGGGCTTTCCAGAGCTGGGGGGGTTTATCTGAGAACGCCCCCCCCGTTCTCATGTAATAACAAACATTATAGAGAACTATATTTTCTCTGAAGTCTTAGATAGAAATTGTAGATCAGAAATAAGCCGCTAATTTGAGAGCTCGCATGAATCAAGATGAGTTTTTTTTTATTTTATTTTTTTTACAGAGGCTTAATAACTGCTCGTTTAAAGGCTTCTGGTAAATAACCAATTCTAAGTGCGTTTAAAACTGATCGGAGAGGCCCAATAATTACTGACAGGACTTCAGGTAGACGAGTCTGAAGAGAGAATAATTACAGACAGTTCTGCCAGTCGGATTGGATTAAAGGATGCTAGTCTCTCGGCTACTGTTTTGAACAGTATCTGCCTGCTGAATCAGGCAGCAGATGTGGTGGACTAACACTTCTAGTTTGAATTTATTGTATAAAGATTTTCCATAAAAACGTCACTACTATAGTTTTCTGCACCTCCTTGGTTCCTAGTTAGTTTAGAAATTGCACTGAACAGAAACCTGGGATTGTTTTGATTAGCTTCAGTGAGGGACGATCAATAGTCTGAGCGTGCCGTGGTGAGTGCTCTGTTGTCTCTGAGGTTCTCCTTCCAGACGGAGTGGAAAGATTCCAGCTTGGTTGATCGACATTTACCCACAAGTCTTTGAACATTTTGCTTTAAAGCACGTGTTTGATCATTATACCAATGGGCAAACTTTTTCTGTCCAACTCTTTTACATCTTAGAGGTGTGACGTAATCTAGTGTGGACTGAAGACAGTTCTCGAAGCGTTCGGGTAGGTTGGGCCAGACAGAGTATCAAATGAGGACTGATGGATCTGGGAGGTTTTCAATAAAACTATGAGCTGTGGTGGATGTTATCGTATGACTAATACAAAAGTGTGTGTGGGGGGGTAGCCATGTCATCCACATTAACACCAAGAGTCAAGTTAAGTCAAGCGTGTGACCAGTGAGTAGGCCCTGTTACATGTTGGGTGAAGCCACTCATATCTACAACTGAAGCAAATGCAGATCTCAGGGAATCCTGTTCTTTATCAAGGTGAATATTAAAATGTCCAATAATTATAATTTGATCACGGTGTACAGCTACATTTCTAGCAAGAACTCTGTATGTGGACCTGGTGGCCTGTAGATCTTGTTTGTTTCTAGATGAGTTACGTTAAGGAATACAGTTTCAAAGGACGAGAACTTAAACTCTGTTTAATACTCAAGGCCCTTCTATACAGAGCTGAAGATCTTTGCCCGAACCCGACGGGTTCATTTTACACGGGCCAGGCTCGGGCTTGCGTGGTAAATGAGCGTCAGGTTTTTCAAATTCTAACTAAATATTAATTGAGTCTTAAATACATAATGTTGACAGTATGTAGGCTAATGTTGGCATTATTCTTTTATTAAATTTCAGCTGCTGTTTACTGTCTCGTTGAGCCAGTGGTCAATAAAACCCACGTTGTGTTCAGAGCACCACTCGGACATCCAGCGATTCAGCACCCACTGGCATGGGCCGGAGCGGATTACAGCATCCGACACAGTCTGGGATAATTTACACGCCTCTTGAACTCTTAGTGACCTCGGACTGCCGCAGACGAACATCATTACCCCATTTATGAAACACTATCCTGTCGTACCAATGGCAGGCTAGCAGCTTCGGTGTCCGGCGCCCTGGCACCCGGTGTACACCGAACAGTAGCTGGCGCTGGCGCCCCAAAAGGAGAGGCTAATTTCACGTGTGTAATAACGGAATCACCGCTAACCAGGGCACCGGCACTGAGTGGGGCAGTTCTGTTTGACATCATCCAGTCGCCCTGCTGCGGGGGCTCTACAGCTGGGGTGTGCTATCTTCCCATAAGGCACCTGGACTTGCTGGCAACAAACTTGGCTCCTATCCCTAGTTAAAATCTGGATGCACTCATTTACATTTACATTTACGGCGTTTAGCAGACGCTTTTATCCAGAGCGATGTCCATCAGTGCTTATGCGGTCCTCATCGTCTTCACACCTGAAAGGCTCAACTTAAATCAGCTGCTATTCAACGAAGTTACGCTTCTCTAACTCTGAAACCTTCCCAGTCAGACACGTAACTAACGTACCCCTCACACATCTAAACTTTTTGCTAATGCTACTGACAGGAAGAGGGACTGAATTAAACATGCTTTATTCACCAAACCCCACACTGAAACTTACAGTTTCTCAGACCAGTCGCCTCGCATCTGTGGGTTGCTGGCGTTGTAGACAGATGAAAATAGTTTAATAGTTTAAAATGTTCAAGGTAACTCACTGGTATTTTATAATTAGCGACTAGAACAGAATACAAACACACTGAAGCAACACTGAAACGCCCAACAGCACCGGAAGCAAAACAGGAAGCGACGTCCAGTGAAGTTTGGTAGGGTGACAGGTTAATTGTGCTGAACTGAGATTTTTCATTCTCTGAGCTGTTTGTTTCCGAGCACCTAGGCACGCCTGCGGAAGAGAAATCAGCCTCTAAACACATTCCTCTAGGAAAGAGGAGCCCCACGATTGGAATGAATCAAAAATACATTACATCGACAGCTCAACTGAACCTGATGAGTTTAGCAACACCTTAGTAGTTTGCGTGCAGGAATGGATGTAAATGTATATTTGATTAAATAGGTGGAACAGACATGTGTCGACTTTTACCCCATTCTGTAATAAATGTTGCATTTCTGTGTGGTGTTGTGCATACTGACAGTCAGAGGGTTTTACAGTCCACTCGCACTCCCCACAAATGACTTTAGGATTCCTACACATGAACATGCAAGCAACCAGAGTGTGTAGGCTGAGAGAGCAGGGCGTGGAATTCATTTAAGGCTCATTGTGCATCATCATTTTGTATTCTTGTATTTTGTCTCTTTTGTCTTAGCTCCTGCCCCTGCGGACATAAGAATAATACATAATAGATAAGACGCAAGGAGGGAAGATTCAACACTGAATGTGTTTGCCAAACCAGATGATAATATCCAGCTTCTACAATTAATAGACAATTACATAGCACAGCCACGGTTAGGTGTGTTTGTGGTTTCAGAGAAATGTACCCCAGTGTGCATCAGTAAGATCTGAAACTGTGTTTACGGTGGGCTCGCAGGCGTTTTCCCAGCCGGTCTCAAACGGCGCTGGGCTTGCAGAGTTCTGCAGCCTATAACCGAGTCGCTTCTTGGATATTTGTGCAGTAAAATGGTCGGAGTAGGCAAAATCTGAGCAGCCGCCTGTAGCTCGGCTGATATGTATTGTTCGATCACGTTTTTTTTTTGCACATTTCATGTTTCCCTTTTATGGTCCTGGCCTTGTAATATTAAGCAAATAAAGACATTCACAGCGTCATTCGGTGTGTTCGTCAACTTCAGTGGAAAAGAGAGATTAAACAGAAAAAAATATTGGTTAGTTATTTTTTCTTTCACAATTATGAGAAAGGTATATTTACTCTGAAAGGCTGGGGAATTTCCTCCCCCGAGCATTTCCTGTGTGATGAGGAGGTTAAGAGAAAGTGTGTTTGAACTTTTTGCTTTGTGAAGATACAGCTGTCTGCAGGCTTATCTATGTGCATCACAGCGGCTGATATTGCAAAATTTGGGCCACTGAATAAAATTCCAAAGAGACCAGTGTGGTGGCTGATAAAGATTTTGAAAGGTCATCACAAAGCTTTTCTATCTTAATCTCCAACGAAAATGGTCATTAATAAGGGTTTGGGCACACTTTCCTGCTGCACACCAGAGGAAATGCAGACAGTCAGGTAAAGCCTGGTGTTTAAAATAAATAACGATTTTAAACCCCCAACAACAGCAGTACAGCGACTGCAGGCGTGTTGTAGAGGGACTTCCTTTAAAACTGACGTAGTCACAGCAGTCAGGCGAAGGCACAGGCTCCAAGCTGAAAGAATCACACTGTCTCAACTCGTGGGAACAGATGAACATGTGTGAGAAGACACAACGCAAAATGTGCCATGAATTTCGCAACATTTTCATTTCACAAACTTTTCTTTCTCAGTTTGTATTTCTAGCTTGGTGAGAACTTTATGATGTGTTCCGTGTGTACGGCGAGCGTGTGGGGCTGTGGGCGTCCGCGGTCATCCGCACATCTGGCCTGATGAAAATCTGAGAAATGGAAAAAGGAACGGTAAAAGTAAAGAATGCATTTAATTAATTCCCCTTTCAGAAGAGAAACCTTTTAAAATCAGGCTTTTTAAATCAGGCTCGGCAGTGACATGTTTACAGGACGATTCGTACGTTCAAACACAAGACCAGTTATTCCGTCAAACTAGCACAGATTTTTAAACAAATCCGTTTATTCGTTTGCAAACAACATATTTCGGACTGACGGGTTATGAGGGAGGCTTCCATTCTGAACTTGAAACCTGAGGTGTTACCATCGACTGGAGGTCCGAAACAGTGAGGCGGGCTCAAGACGGGAGTGTCAGAGAAAGGCCTGGATAAACACGTAGAAACAACGAATTATGGATGACCTTTAACAGACACCATTTGAGCACGGTTCTTGCATTAAAACATTATTTGATAAAGACTTATAAAAACGTTAACAGTGTAATTAGACTAGTGTCAACACACAAATCTACAAATATTGCTGACTTATGTGACCTGCTCTTTCCTGCCTATGTTTTCGCACAGTCCTGGAAAGTACCAGGGTCTGGAGCCGAGCTGCTGCTGCTGGTTTCACCTGTGTTTTGCTGAGAAGACGTTAGAGTTCCCCTCTGCTGCATTCGGCCACTGACCACAGCCGCCGCCGACTCGGGTCTTTTACTCTGGCACCGGGAGCAGGCAGGCCTGCGATAAGGCCTGTCAGTGTAGGCACGGTGCCGAGATGCTACCAAAGCAGTGGAATCAGCCTTTTCTATTTCAGGGTTGGCACGTCTCAGCCCAGCGTTCAGCTCGGGGGTTTCCCGTGTGGTCGGTAAAGAAACAGTCCTCTGCTTAGCAGAGCGTTCATTTTCTTTTGCATCAAGATGCAGCGCTAAAACAGCCTATTCTCATCATCTGCCGTTTCTGTTACTATGAAACTTTTCTCAGCCTGCTCAGTGCAACACGCAGCTTCACTGGGGTCACACACACTCATCAGTGTGGTTTAAACAGTGCTGCCTAACACTGCAGGGACCCTTCATGGACAACGGGATTTATTTATTTAATAGACAACGGGATTTATTTATTTATTAGACAACGGGATTTATTTATTTATTAGACAACGGAATTTATTTCACCTCAGTATAAAATACTTCACTTACGACGAGCATCGATATTCATTAATTAGGAATAGCACTCTTAATTAGTAATAAGAAGCAGAGAAATGTTATTAATTCATATGAAAGAAAAACATCTGTGCATGTTGCACCATAGCAGTCAATCAGTGGTCAGAAAAATCTAAAGTAAAGCAAGATCTCTGTCAACTTCCTTCCATAGAACTTCTGCGATGACGACTGCTTCAAGAGCATATCTGCGTCACATTTTTGCCCAAATAACTGCTTCTTAATGAATGACTGGTGTTGAGAAATGTTTCCTGTTGCTAGATAACTTCCTGTGGATGTGAAGGACAGAGAGTTAAGAGTCTCAGAGTTGGAGAATCTGAGTCTGCAGATGTTTAACACAGTGTGTTTGTGGTGCACTGTTTTACCAGTTTCAGAACCTGTCAAGAACATTTCTTCATGAAGAATGCACATGCGGTGTCTCCTTCACTCTGTAAAAATAAAAATGTTCCACATCTCATTTACAGAATAACTGAAAAAGCGTCACTGTAAAACGTTTCAGGGAGCCAAAGTTGTAGGTGTTCTTTCTGTGACATTGTTTCATAGAACTGTAAAGGGTGCACATAATATTACCCCACTCTGAGAAAGGGTTGCTCATCTTTTTGGAGCTGCATGGCTGACTCTGTGTGCAGCCATTCCTCTCCTGCACATTTACACAGATTAATGCAGAAATACTGCTTACACAGATTATACTTCTGAGAAGGGCCAGTGGTGAAAACAAATATCTGATCAATCTGGCCGATATATGGTTATTTTCCCCACCACCCCATAAAATATGAAAATGCTACAAAATTCTCAACTTTTACTGAACACTTTTTAAACATATTTATTAAGTATAAAAAAATAAACAATAATCATGATAATAACAGTGTTGCTTGACAGACACATCTTCAAGCCAAATGGTCATAATCTAGTGATCGCAAAAAAAAAAAAAACTTCACTCAGCCGGCTGTGCCGGACTACACAAGCCACAAGACCCAGGCGCGTTTAACGAGAGCTAACGAGAGCTAACTGCACTAAATCGTGTGTATGTTTTTCAAGATATGTCGACCAACTGTTCTATTTTCATTGCATGAGAAGACTTTCATTCATAAACGGCGCTGACAGCAATAGTCATTTTTAAGTGTAACCACGCATTTAAGCGTTTAGCTTTCGTCAACATCCTCCTGAGTGTTGAAAACATATCTAATCCATACGGTCTGTCATTTTGCCCCATGGCTGACGGTTTCTGTATTAAATGCTTGCTAACCGTAGGCTACAGTGTTAGCGGTAAGCTAACTGTAGCTACAGTGTTAGCGGTAAGCTAACTGTAGGCTACAGTGTTAGCGGTAAGCTAACCGTTGGCTACAGTGTTAGCGGTAAGCTAACCGTAGGCTACAGTGTTAGCGGTAAGCTAACCGTAGCTACAGTGTTAGCGGTAAACTAACCGTAGGCTACAGTGTTAGCGGTAAGCTAACCGTAGGCTACAGTGTTAGCGGTAAGCTAACCGTAGGCTACAGTGTTAGCGGTAAGCTAACCATAGGCTACAGTGTTAGCGGTAAGCTAACTGCAGGTGGCAGTAGAGGGGCGTAGCGGCTGCCTATAAATGCACACGTCTATTAATCAGCCCTTATTATGCGCAGATATCGGCTGATGCTGATTATGTAAATATGGCCAAATATCGGTCCTATTAATTGGCCAGGCCGATAATCGGTCAACCTCTATTTAGCACCAACGTTTTACTAGTGTAGTGATTCTGAATTATAGTGAAGAACCGTTTAACCAGGCAAAGAACCGTTTAAGTATTCGAATTGTTATTGTGAATGTTCATGGTGCTACACAACACACCAGTACACTTTCTGCATTTAACCCATTCACCAACACAGCACCCGGTACCTTACTCAAGGGTACCTCGGTCCTGGGATGTGAATTCATAACCACCTGATCAGAGGGGCAACTCCCTAACCACTAGGCCACCGGCTGCCTCTGGTTTTATATTGTTTTATAAAAATAAATTGTTTTAAAAATAACCCCTGAGCAATTTGTTTTCAAGTGTGTGCCTTCGAAGTGCATTTTCATTTTAGTTGTACCTGATAAAATGGCCATAGAGTCTAGGCAAGGAAAGTGTACCTAATAAACTGGCAACTTAGTGAGTAATGCTGATTGCAGTGTTCAGTGAAAAAATTGTGACAGACACTCAGTCATGTGTTTTTGTAATATTGACAATCTGAATGAGCAACGCTGCACATGTGAGGCCTGGTATTGTTATGTAATGAACACGGCAATGAGCACTGCTGTTATTACAGATGAGTTTATTGAGCACAAATGAACAAGTTTTAAGGAAAACCCTAACCCTAACTTTTCAGTAACATGTTAATTTGATGACTAGCATATGAAGTAGGACAACAGCTAAAAGCAGTTTGTGCACCTGTTAGTTTACACGGTAAGACTGGTACCGATCCGAGTGCAGGGTAGGGTAAGTGGTCTGCGTGGTTGATTTGGTGTGAAGTTTGTGTTGAAAATATCTGGGCAGTGACTGAAGAGGGCGGCGGCTTCAGAGGGCTGTAGAATTACACATAGCGCATGTGATGTGAAGACAAGAAGAAGAAAATATTCTGGGAAACCTTGTTGCCTCACAAGGCGGCTGCGTCATTTCCTATGAGGTTTCAAGTCTTTAAAACCTTTTTGCCAGACTGTGATCATGACTAGTTTCCACCTCTGTGCTTGGAGAAATGAATGGTCATGATAGGAATATGCTTTGGCAGGCCCACAGAACCCAGTCAGCATCAAGTAAGTACAACAGATAAACAACCTCGCACACACACACACACACACACACACACACACACACACACACACACACTCTCTGATGTCAAGGCTAAGTGGAAAACTGATGACCTTTTGAGCTGTCAGCTACAGTACAAATAAAACTTGAACACGTTGTGTGTACTATACACTCATATAATGCAGGTGCTCCAGTACTGACATCAAATAATGATTCACTGTGGACCAACAAAATGGATACCAATGCAGTAAGAATGTAAGAGGCAAAAAAAAAAATGAATGAAAACTTCTGACCTGATTAAAATAACATTGCATATTATGAAGCCATGAACTTTTATTCACTTTGCTGTGAATTCTTGCCAACAATAAAACAAGCAACATGTGTAAGAAATATACAAGGCAACGAATGCAAAGGAGAATATGACAATGCTGCCGTGCTTAAAATAATTTTTTTCGCACGCTTGATCTGCGCCTGCCAGGGGTCCTGCTGAGTGTCGTCCTTCTGACCATCATTGACCTGGCGAGCACATCGTCTCTGAGGGATGGAAACAACTGCAATAAGATTCAGAAAAGCGTGAAGCTCTCTCAGCTCTCAAACTGGTCCTCTGCAGAGGCGCTCACGGAATACGTAAGTAGTTCATCAGTTCACTCTCGAGTCTTAAAATGGTGAAATGCTATCACGCAGGGTGCCAAATCCGAGATGAGGTCACTCTCCCCATTCACAAAACCGACGTGAGACACCTTCGGAGGAGGAACCGAAATAGCTCTGAGGGTTTGCACTAGTGGTGCTGTGAGGGGAATTACCACTTACACCCTTATTTAGTCTAGAATCAGCTGTAAAGTAAAGCAAGATAATGTAACGTGGAAGTGGTTGTAAGTATTTTGGTATTTCCTGTGGACTTCAATTATGGAAAATGTGAAATCAGGAGCTGTGGTCAACTGGCAAGTCTCTGGCTACTCACGCTGAGCACTGGTTTTATATCAACTATCTCACCATCTCCCTCCATTCCGTGACACAGAGTGGAGTGTTTATGAGCCAACTGAGCAGTTTTAGTCAATGATCTGTTTGGGGGATGAGAAATAGAGTTTACACGCTTTCATCCTCATCGCTCTCGATCCGCAAGTTTGTTTTTTTTTGCCCTGGAGCTACAATGCTAATGTAGCTAACAAGTAATCAGCCATAACCATCAGACTCCACTCATACTGAGATAATCTCAAATAAACTTGCTCTGATGTGCGATGCTGATAACGATTCAGGCATCAGAGTAGCTGCAGTATTGGATTCTGCTCTGTGGATATGACGCTGTTTTCAGATTTACAATGACTATCACAGGACTAGCGTAAGTTCTGTGGTCAAACTTTATTTAAAACCATATGACAGCCATGCAGTTAGCCGTTAAATGACTAAATATTCTTTTATATTGATATATTTCTACAGTCTGTGTCACTACCATCATCTTCATCATATCCATAGATGACTGGAGAACACAGAATAGTATCAGAGAGCAAAGCAAAGACTAAATACAGGCCGATAATGGAAGTATGGAGGCTGAGTAGAACTAGAGCGGCTGAAATCACAAACAGATAATAGAATGTTATGCATGTCGCTTCCCATTCAGTAAACTGCATCAAATAATCATTTGCTTCAAGGTGTATCAAGCTTTCAGGTGCTCCCAAACAGACTTGCTCATGTAGTTAATGACATCCTTGTTTATAAAAATGGACAAAATTAGAAGTCTGGGCAAAATCATGTGCCTGTTACTGAATTATTGCTTTAATACTAGTAAGTATAAAATAAAAAGCCACGTCACTGTCTTTTCCAGGAAAGCGGTCAGGGGGACTTTGCGGAGCTGTTCTGCAAAATGCCAATGGACAACGTTCCCGCCTCGACACTCTCTGGCCAGACTTCATCTGAACGTGTGCTGAACATTTACACTCGCCTGAAGGAGTTCCTGCCGCACGTGAAGAAGGTGCGGGACCAGCAGGAGGACCTGCAGCCCTCGCTGTCCCAGTCCCTCTCTGACCTCAGGAGGCACCTGGAGCGCCTCGCTCTCAGGGTGGACGGCATTATCCAGATCCTGCAGCCTAACATCCCCCTGCCGGAGCCTCCGACCAGAACTCTTCCGGCTCAGAACTCCTTCCAGCAGAAGGTGTACGGCTGCGTGGTCCTGACCAGGCTCAGCCAGTTCCTCTCCACCGTGGTCGATGAACTGCGGTCACTCAAGAGCAGCAGGTGTAGAGAAAGGTCTCGGGTGACGTCAAAGAACTACTGAGCCGTCGGAAACAGTTTGTCTTTTAGAATCGGTGTGTTTTATTTATTATCTAATTTATTTTTGCACACGTTTTCTGTGATATAAACATGCAACACGTCTAAAGAGATATTTATTGCATTAATTTATTATTCTATGTAATAAGTAATTAATATGCTGTACCTTTCTGTATAAATCACTGTAAGTTTTACTCTGTAATTTTGTACCACATCCTTCTTGGCAATGATGCAAAATCAGATCTGTAAACAAGGGGAGACCATGGAACTGAGGGTTAGTTTTCTGAAACCTACATTTTGAAGTACTAGATGACCAGCCTTGTAAATAACTTCTGATTTTCTATTACAACCAATAATTGACAGCCTTGCTTGCTTAAGCAAGTTTCATTTTTGTGAGGCATGGGACCTATAAGAGAAATGTTATTTCTAAGATGCATGGCTCTGACCCACAAATGCACTTTGAGCCGTTTCATCAAAGGTTTATATGCCGTCACAAATAATGTGGACGTCTGACATTACGCAACCCCACACAGACATTGTGATGTAAAGTGTTGGCCATATTGGCTTCTGTGGTCTGTTGCCTGGAATGAGCAATAAAGTGGAGCAGGTGGACTGCTGTCTGAGACACAGCCTTGTGTTGAGACGAGTTTAGAAGACAGGAAGTGAAAGAGACCGTGATATCAGCCCATTATGACGCATTCTGCTCAACTCATCAGATAGGAAAGAAAAAAATACCGACTAGCCGTCGCTGTTGTCACAAGGTGGGTGTTTGGGAGTGTGAGTGTGTTTTGGTGTTTATGTTTGTGCATCTGAGCACTTTAAGCCACTTACTGTCCACGAGGGCGAGAGGACATCTTGATATTCTCGAGTGTTTGTTGCTGTTTAGCTATTATGATATTAGAAAAATGTTTTCATGTGAAACGTGGAATTATAAAACCACGTTCTGACGTACATCGGGCAGTCTGTACATACAAGAGTCTGTACATACAAGAGAAGTGGCGTCTAGATACACAGCGCGAATCCAGCACACACCCTGGACAGGGGCTGCAGCTTAAGGAAAAAATAAGAAGTGGTGGCATCAAATATCGCCCTTTTTCCCAGTCACATGTTTCTATAAAAATGGAAGCTGGGAGATCTACACTCGGTCAAGTCTGAAGTTCCTCGTTTTGGGACCTGTGTCAGCGGCGCTGGGGGAATGAGCTGACAACAGTTTACCAGAACCGAGAGGCAAATGATAGTGCTTTTTTCTGGCGTGCGTGATAAACTAGGCCTAGAAATTAGGAAAAAGTAACATGGGAAGCTTAAAATGTAATCACTTTTCACATTTTTTCTAATTATTTGCTCACCGCCACCATCGTGATTCAAACTTCTGCAAAAGTAAACACACTCACTTCCAGGTATGCATGAATAAACTCACTGTTAAAAAAAAAACAATCACTGTAAAAATTAGGCCGCAGGGTTGAGAATTACAGATGTTATAGATGTTTGCTGTAGCGTCCCCATCATGCCACCAAAGTAGTTCTGACCTGTCAAGGCACGGTCTCCACAAGACCCCTGAAGATATCTGGCACCAACACAAGTAGGTCCCTTAAATCCCACATGTTATGAGGTGGGACCGCCATGGATCGGACAAGTTTGTCCAAAACATCCCACAAACGATCAATCAAATGGAGATCTGGGGAATTTGAATTCTTCCATAGTTCACCCTGGAGCCATCTCTTCTCCACGTAAATCATAATGCACTCAACTTTCCACATGACGTTAAAGCGAAGGTGACCAGGCTACATCGCTGCATGGTCCAGCTCTGTCGGCAGCGGGCCGGGGTCGGAGCCACGGCTGCTCAGACTGGAGCTGCGATGCAGCGTTTGTTCTGAAACCTTTCTAACTTCAGTAGTAACCACTGATTATCAGGAACACCCTGCAAGACCTGCTGGTTCGGATACGCTCTGACATCATAACCAGTGCCTTCACCGCGCCGAGCCACAACCAAAACACACCGGCAGGCGCAGTCACGGTAGTGGTGTGGCAGATTATGACGACAGGTATTAAAATCTTTTAAAGACTGTGGAAGCCTATTGAATAACGAGAGTAAACCGAGTGCAGGCTAGTGGCGCGTGTGCAGGTCCTCCAGTTACGACGGAGATCCGCTCCTATGGCAGTGATGTAACCCGGATTTTGGTGTAAATCGAAACACACCCGATCCTGACACAGCAGTTAAATCTATAAACACAACTAAGAAAGAAATGACAAAAAACGAGTGTAAAAAATTCGTTCAGAAGCCATGAAAGCCAAAAAGTCGCCAAACAAAGCAACACAGACGGATCGCTGAACTAGTCCGCCCACGTGAGCATTGTAAACTCGAAACATCGCACGTTGAGACCCTCGTAACTCGAGGACCCCCGTATTTGTACCTTACTGTTCAGTACGCGTAGACGTTGGGTTCGGTGCATGGCGTGAACAGGTGAATTTTTTTTTTGTGCACGTTACATGCGTAACTTACCAAAACGGTGGCAAATAAAGATACATTAGATATACTGTGAACGCTCATAATGTAGAAATTAAAAAAGGACAGTAATGCAGAGCCGTGAGTCGGGACACATCCCAACACGTTCAGTTTCCTTTGGAAATTACATTACATAACATTAATGTTTCTCTAGAATCGACGGGAATCTACCGCGGCTAGTTATCGTTTAGCCAGGGGGACGTTAGCTCGCTAGCTATCACTGCGGTGTTTTCAGATTCTGCACTCCCTCCACTCCGCTGGTGGTCCCTTGTTAAAATAGTCGGTCGGACCCCTGCGCTGTCCTGCACGCCCCGGCCAGGCCGATGACCGTCAGCGTGTTGACTTTTTCGGGATGGTCATGTGTTTTTACGAATGGCTGCTGCAGTGGAAGGAGACCAAGCTCTAAACAGACGTGGCCATCAGTCGTGCTCCTGCTTTTCGGCTGTGTGTCCATTTCCATATAACATACAGAACGGAGCAATTTAAGACATTGTGGGGAATAAGTGCCGAATTATGTTTAACATGTGTACATTTAAAGATTTTTTCCCTTCTAAAAGGAGAGGCTGTTTCCCTTATGGCCTTATTGTTCAAAATGTAGTAACATTTCAAAAAGTAAAGGTTTAGCTGGATTTCTGAAAAAGGACTAGGAGCTGGGTGATAGCCATGGGAAACTCTTCCTTTAGAACATTTCCAACATACTGATTTAGAGTGATTATGATTTTACTAATGTGCACTAGGTTCTGTTGTTATGTATAATTAATATATTTCATATATCATTTGTGTTATGGTTTATGTTTGTCCATATGAATGGTGTTACATGTTTATTGCCCCTGGTGGAAGTGAGGTGCTATTCAGTCGCTCCCAACCTGCTGCCAAAAACGTCAGAAGCTAAAAGACTAAAGCGCTGATGTTTTAAATGATAGCGCTTCACAGTCCAGCTACAGTAACGAGGACAGTGTGGAGCCACCCCTCACTGAGAGCGGCTCTGGAGATCAGGGTTAGACAGAATAGAATTCAGTCATGCTTACAAGTAGAGAAGGCAGAAAAAGGTCATTTTCAGTTTCAGGTTTTTCAGAAACTGTTTGGCGTGCTGAGCAGCGCAGAACTGATCGTTTCTGATCTGAAAATGCTTCTCTTCGTTGTTTACGTCTCCTCAGGGTATTCTTAATTTCTGTAGAAATAAAGGTGGGGATTTCATGATACTCTGACTCGCTGCGTGCACCCAAGACAGAGAGCGGAGCGAGAAAAGCTGGTGTTCTGGTGAAACAGAAAGGAGGCCAGTGGGTATGACAGGTAAGATGTGGTTGGGGGCACCACCCCCTCCCCCCACAAATCAAAAACCAAAACCAAAACTGTAAAAGATCAAACCGTCCACCTGTGTGAGAACAGCGCTTCTGCACAGCGGCTCGCGAGAAGTCTCCGAAATAAAAACAACATCAAAGGCCTGATGAGCATTTTCGCAGTGTTACAGGAATTCGCTGCTCAGTGAGAGCGCGTCGTTCACACCGCGGCTCAGACCTGGCTCCGGTTCTCCGCTCCGGTTCTCCGCTCCGGTTCTCAGCTCCGGTTCTCAGCTCCGGTTCTCCGCTCCGGTTCTCAGCTCCGGTTCTCAGCTTCAGTTCTCAGCTCTGTTCTCAGCTCCGGTTCTCCGCTCCGGTTCTCAGCTCCGTTCTCAGCTTCGGTTCTCCGCTCCGGTTCTCCGCTCCGGGTTCTCAGCTCCGGTTCTCAGCTTCGCTTCTCAGCTCTGGTTCTCAGCTCTGGTTCTCAGCTCCGGTTCTCAGCTCCGGTTCTCAGCTCCAGTTCTCGACTCCACAGAAGCGACTGAGTAAACTGAGAGTCAGTTCAGACTAAGGTTTCTTTAAAATTGGCTGAAAAATGTTGTTCCAGTGTAACTCCTTAATTTTTAACCCTATTTACAACGTAGCTTTGGTAAAGCAGAGAAATGTAATTCTTCTGTGTTTACTATAACTTGTCTTTGAACTGAATTTAATATATTCAGCATGTAAATTACATAGCTTTTTAAGTATGTACAAAGGTTTGTAAATATGACTGAAAGCTTTACGAGATAAATAAATTTACATCTCAAACTTTTTCATGTACGAGGAAACGTGCTGAAAAGACTGTTGGAGTTAAACATGCGGTGCGTGCTGAAGTGAATGTTTGTTCATATTGTGCTTAAATACCCTCAAGTCTCTTTACTGCACAGATGTCACACCGTCCGCAAGACGTGACTCTGAACTTCCTGTTTCAATAAGGCGCTGTAAAGTCGCCCCACTCTACTGCACGGTGGTATCTGGTAAAGAAGGTGGTAAAATGGGTAAAGCTGAGTAAAAGGGGGGCGGCTGGTGGCCTAGTGCTTAGGGGGATTCCCCTGCGATCAGAAGGTGGTGCGTTTGAATCCCAGGACTGCGAATGGCACCACTGAGGTACCCTTGAGCAAGATACTGCCCCCACACACTGCTCCCCACACACTGCTCCCCCTCACACACTGCTCCCCACACACTGCTCCCCACACACACTGCTCCTGGCTGCTTGGTGAATGGTTTTAATGGGTTAAATGAGTTAAATGAGTTAAATGGGTTAAATTGTTTAAATGCGTTAAATGGATTAAATACACACACACACACACACATGCCGCTTCATTACACAGCTGTGTGTTCTGTCACCAGACTGACTGACTGATACCCACGTAAAAGGGCATACACTTGATTTAGTGCTTTCATTTGGTTTGGATGTTTGTATCACTGACATCACAGACTGTGGAGTGTCTCTGTCACGTTTAACGTTACTGTGTGTAACACACAGCTGAGCGGGGAGACCTGATCGATGAACCCCGCGGGTCATTTCTCTTCTGCTTTTGTTCACGCTGCCCTCAGGGACGATGACTGCTCTGCTGATTTACATGTTGATGAGTTTCGTTAGTCTCTGTAACTCGACTTGCTCTGGGATTCTGGATTCTGTTGCCGCACTCAGGGCCAAAAGCCTTAAACCACCACATCAGCCTCTCAGAGAAAGTGGAGGAGGGATAAACTCCAGGTATTCCAGGGAATTCTGCATGATTGTTTAGCAGAATGTCAAAGGTCCGTCAAAGCTGCAAACCCTGCTGTTTTACCAAATGTGACTGCTAACAATAGTCACAAACCCCAAATTCCCTTCAGCATATTTAGTTCTATAGTTGATCCCTGTGACACTGTTTCTGCTGAGGCCTCCCACACTCAGTGGAAAATTTTATGCAATATTTCATGGATAAAATTTCTGTTCTTAGACCATCACACACACACACACACACACACACACACACACACACACGCACACACACACACAGTTCTATATCAGCTCCCACTCTCCGTGAGCTCCGGTGTTCTTCACCGGTTTGAGCCGGTGACATTTACTGTTTTAAAGGAAGTTGTTCTCCCCACCCGTCTTTTTAAGGGACCCCTTCACGCCACTGGACCGTGGATTATACTTTTATTGAATGCCTCGCTGTCATCTGGCTGCGTACCAGCTGCCTTCAAACATGCAGCCGTGCAGCCTTTAATTAAGAGAAAAAATCTTGATCCACCAGACCTGTCCAGTCACAAGCCGATATCAAAGCTTCCTTGTATATTAGAGCTTCCAAGATTTTAGAGAAGATTGTGTTTAAACCAGCTTCAGAGCTTTTTACCCACGGTATCCCATCTGGCTTCAAACCCCATCACAGCACGGAAGCAGCACTTTTAGGTTCTTAATGAACTGCTTTTAGCCTCTGATTCAGGGTGCTCTGCAGTCCTAGTCCTTTTAGATTTGTCCGCTGCCTCTGATACAGTTGATCACAACATTTTGCTGTGCAGGTTGGAGCATGGTGTTGGGCTAGAAGGTCCTGTTGTGGTTTCAGTCCTGTCCCGGAGGGCCGTCTCAGTTTCCAGGCGGAATTATTCCTCCGCCCCTGCTTTCACGTCTAGGATCTATTTTAGGCCTGACAAAAGTCTGTACCGAACTGTGCCACGTCAGGACAGACTCTCAGAGACACACCCAGAGTACTGCCGGACACACATCTCTCTCTCTCTCTCTCTCTCTCTCGCATAATCCCTCTCTCACTCTCTCTCTCTCTTTCTCTCTCTCTCTCTCTCTCTCTCTCTCTCTTTCTCTCTCTCTCTCTCTTTCTCTCTCTCTCTCTCTCTCTCTCTC
>JBBPCX010005837.1:0-18217 GCA_037974365.1 Hydrocynus forskahlii
TCTCCTTCTTAAGAAGAAAATAAAGTCTTTGAACTGAGCGAAGAATCTTTTGTCAGTTTGATGATTTTCTCACCGCCGTGACAATGGTCTGGACTAAATGTCAGTTTTGTGACATAAAAAAGTTACATCAAAATGGGCTGTTTCTGTAGCTTTGTTTCCATATATGGACTGTGTGGACTGGCGAGTTAATAAGATAAGATAAGATAAGCCTTAGTTTAGTCTCACAAGTGGGAAACTTACCGTTACTCTACCATTGTTACGGTAGAAAGTGGACAGTACAAAAGTAAGATCAGCAAAAAAATGTATAAATATAGACGTGTCACGGTTCCAGTCTACGGCCACTAGGGGCCGTCCTTGGACTTCTTTCTGTTCTCCTTTGTGGGTGTGGCCTAATATCTGAGAAAAGGATTCCATCCGGCCAGAGATTAGGAACTGATTATGTTCGTCTTGTTACTGGTCCTTAGTTTTGTCTCCTTACTATTTAAGTCGTTTCAGTTAGTGTTTATGGGTCTTCCCTCACGTTACTTTGGTCCATATTCCCTCTGTTATTCTGGTTTCTGTTTTCATGTCTGGCCCTCAAGCCCAACTCGTGTTCAGTGCATAATAAATAACCTCTGTCATGGAAGTCTGCGCCTCTCTTTGTCCGGACAGGACTGGTTTGTGACAATATGTGTGAAATCTATGTATATACTTTAAACTCTATACCTCTTGTGGAAGTCCAATTAGATGAATCAGTCCTTCATTAAATCAGGAGCTGCTGGTGGAGTTTCACAAATCCAAACAATGGCTGGAGGAACAGAGGAGGAATCTGGAACCGAACCTGTGTTCTCCTCACCAGCTCACACAATATCAACTACTTTTATACAAACTAAACAAATCCTGATACTTTTTACTGTTTTATTGTTTGCTTGCATTTATTGTAATATTAACCTTGCTAGTAGAACACACTTAATCACGCACGGAAGAAAAATGGCTTTAAGTTTTTTGCACAGAGAAAACCTTAAATTTAAATTATTTGTATTATTTGAAGGAATTTACCCTTTAATGTGTTTTGCAACATAGTCCATGTACGTATGGGTGTCATATACACTATATAGACAAAAATATTGGGACGCCTGACCATTACACCGACAGGGACTTTAATGACATTGCATTCAAATACATAGACTTTAATATGGAGTTGGTTCCCATATTATTCCCATGTTGGACGAGAAGGCCTGGCTCGCAATCTCCGTTCCAGTTTATCCCAAAGGTTGGATGGGGTTGAGGTCGGCGCTCTGTATGGGCCAGTCAAGTTCTTCCACACTGAACTCCTCCAGCCACGTCTTTATGGAGTTTGCTTTGTGTACTGGGGCACAGTCATGCTGGAAAAGAAAAGGTTCTTCCCCAAACTGGAGGATAATAGTGGCCTAGTGTGTAAAACACTGCAAACCTTATGACCATTAAGTTGCAGGTTCAAACCTCTCCACTTTCTACAACTGTGTCCTTGAGCAAGACACTTAACCCTCAGCTGCTCCAGGGGGACTGTCCCTGTAACTAATGATTGTAAGTCACTCTGGATAAGGGCATCTGCCAAATGCCAGCTGTCCACAAAGCTGGAAGCATGGCAATGTCTTGGTCTGCTGAAGCATTAAGATTGTCTTTCACTGGAAGTAAGGGGTTTAGCCCAAACCCTGAAAAACATGTGTGTCCCAATACTTTTGTCCATATAGTTTAAGTAGTGAGCATAGCAATAAGAAATATTGTGTCCTGGGAAGGACAACCCGTTTCTATAGCTTTTAAATATATTCCACAGACCATTAGTTCCTGACAGTGTCTGAATGTACTTTTCTCCATCTCATTTTAGAGATGTCTCTCTTCATTTTTATGGCATCCTTCAGACATCTGGGCTACTGCACTCTGTTGTGTTCATCAGGAGATGAAGAGGCTCTCGACTGTCCCCGGTATGAACATCAGGAATATAACCTGGCACACTGCGTCTCCATAATATCAGCAGAGCCCATTATTTCCCAGCCTTCTATTACTTCTCTTTAAAGCACGGCTGAGCGCAGAGCCGCGTTCTCCTGAAAAGGTGTCCCTGTTACCATAGATCAGTTCAAAGACCACCAAGAGCATCATCTGCTGATAATGCTTCTTTCATCAATCTGAGAGGGAGACACTGAAGAGTAAGTGAATAAGAAAGAAGGGGAGAAGAGGACAGAATAAAAGAGAAAATGGAAAGAATCAGAGCATGAGAAAGAGAGATAAAGAGTAAAATGAGAGAGAAGTTGGATGAGACAGAAAATTAATGTTCAAAAAATGTGTGAGAGAGAAAGAAAAAGAAATGGAGTAAACTAAAAGGAGGGTGAAAAAAGAAAGAGTGAGGAAAGATAGTGGATGTGTGTGTGAGGGGGAAAGACTGAGAGAAAGAGGGAGGTAGAAAAAGAGTAAAATACAATAGAAGCGGGAGAGAAAGAGTGTATCTGAGGGCGAGATAAAGAGAGGGGGGAGAACGAATGTGTGTACCAAAGAGAGAGAGGGAAAGAGAGAAGGAGAGAGAGAGGGAAGGGAGATTAAAGTAGAGGCAAGGAGGGAAAGAGAGTGAGGAAAAGATAGTGTGCGAAAGAGAGATAGAGAGGTTGAGTGTGTGTGTGTGTGTGAGAGAGAGAGAGAGAGAGAGAGAGAATGCATGAGAGAGAGGTAGAGAGAGCGTGTGTATGAGTGTGTGTGTGTGAGAGAGAGCTTGCGTATGTGTGTGTGTGTGTGTGTGTGAGAGAGAGAGAGAGAGAGAGAGAGAGAGAATGCATGAGAGAGAGGTAGAGAGAGCGTGTGTATGAGTGTGTGTGTGAGAGAGCTTGCGTATGTGTGTGTGTGTGTGAGAGAGAGAGAGAGAGAGCGTGTGTATGAGTGTGTCAGAGAGAGAGAGAGAGAGAGAGAGAGAGAGTAAGAGAGAGTGTATGAGTGTGTCAGAGAAAGAGGGAGGGATTGGGAGAGAGAGTGTGTGTGTGTGAAGGAGAGCGTGTAAGAGAGGGAGAGTGCGCGAGAGAGAAAGATTTAGGGAGTGGAAAAAGAGTAAAATAGAGAGAGTGTGCGTGTGAGAGAGCGTGTGTAAGAGAGGGAGAGTCTGTGTGTATGAGAGAGAGAGAGAGAGAGAGAGAGAGCGGCTCGCGCTTTGGTGTACGTTACTGTAAGAGCTCGAGGCTCCTCGTGAGCAGGTGGAACAGAACAGCGCTTGGTCTCGCGCTGGACGCTGGAAGCGCGCGGCGCTTACACTGAAACGAGTTTAACGCTTCAAACATCAAACATGAGAACATGAGGGACAGACGGGCACGGGAGCGGAGCTTTTGCACCTAAGGGCTCTCGGGAGCGCGCAGGAGGCGGTGTGTGGAGCGTGTGAGGTGTGTGTGGAGTGTGTGGAGCGTGATAGGTGTGGAGCGTATGTGGTGTTTCTACTCCTCCTCCTGGAATGAGCTGCTGTCCTCCTCCACCTCCTCCTCCTCGTCCTCTACAGCATGGGCAGCGCCGTGGCCAAGAGAAAGAGTCTGAGGAGTGATGCCATTTCTTCTGTAGCAGCCAAAGTCAGGTGAGTGAACACTTAAGGTTTCTGTGCAGGTCTCTTATGTTCAAGTTCAAGAGTTCTATTCTTCACCACACGCTGTCTTACTTAGTACAACATACGGTGACATGTTTGTCCTGCAATACCTGTGCTACCGAGAACTGACAAGACAATATCAATCTAGAACAAGATAATCTCAATCTAGATATTAGCAGTATCTTGCAAAATTATCTAACAAAACAGAAATATGACTTAAAAAGTAAGAACCTTTTATACATTGAAAAAATTAACAAATGTGTGCAAGAACGGCAAGTGTGCAAAAAGCTGCAAAGGTTTGGAGGAGGGGAGAATGGAAGGGAGAGTCTTTGTGTGTGTGTGTGTGTGTGTGTGTGGTGTTGTCTATTATGTGGTGTGGTTAAGTATAATTGCTTGTGGACAGAAACTTCTCCTGAAGCGTTCGGTTTTTGCCTTTAAGCTGCAGAGGCGTCTCCCTGACCTCAGGAGTCTGAACAGAGTGTGTGGGGTGGCTGGAGTCTCTGTTTGCTATTAAGTGCACATGCAGTAGAAATTCATATTAACTTGCTATAAATTGCACATGCAATAAATTGCACATGCATGTGCAGAAGTTGCTCATATTATTTACTCTTAAGTGCGCATGCATCTGTAGCCCACTATTCACCCGCTCTACTCCAGTGGTCCCTGCGCTCCACTTGCTCCACTCGCCCTGCGTTTTTACCGCTTCATCTGTCGCAGTACACCTGGAGTTAACACCTTGTACTGTGTCCTGCGGTGGTCAAGGGGCGCTTTCTTTTTCACACAGTCTTTCCTGCCTCATGTGGAGCGTCTGGGCTTCCTAAACTTTTTCTTGAGATTCAGAGCTGAGAGCTTACTCAGTAAAAACCATCAGCTTACTTTAGTCTAAAGTAACTCTCCAGTATTCGAGAGTCAAGATTCTTTATTTGTCACATACACTATATGGACAAATAGTGGGGCACACCTTTTAATTCTTGAATTCAGGTGGCCTCTTACTTCCAGTGAAGGGTGGTCTTAATGCTTCAGCACACCAAGACATTTTGCCATATATTGTGTGTCACACATTTTTTTGTTGATGAGAGGGAGTGACATAAAATTTTGCTGAGGAGCATGTGGGGGAGGGTAAAATCTTATTGACAGGGGAGGATCAATAACTTGCTGAAGTGGTAAAGTGATGGTGTTCCTCCTGTTTTAAAAAAAGAGGTACTGTGATTCTGCATCACTACTCCAGCAGTGATGGGTAGCTCTGGTCGACTGCACTAAGTGTTGTTTTGTCTGGCTGTTTTCTTGCACTCTCTCTTGTCCTGTCTGCACTTGTGCTCTTGTGGTGTTTGGTTTCTGTTCGTGTGCTGCTACCTTGTTTCGTTTCACTGTGTGTTGTGTGTGTGGCTGAAATGACAATAAACCTACTTGACTTGACTTGACTGGCAGAGCTTTGATCCATTGTCTCTGGGCTTTGCCAGTTTGACAGTACTGTAGCCCAGTTGTGTAGAATGTCACTGTGGGAGAGGGCAATCATATTTTCAGATTGGGGGGTTGGTCAAAAGTTTTGCCACCCTTCCTAAAGTGCCACCCTAGGCTGCTGCCTAGTTCACCTCTATCGGCTCTGCCTGTGTGTTTTCAACATCCTAAATCTTTTGAAAGAGTGTAGGCATTGTTTCTGAAAAGCTGAAACCCCGACCTCGATATGTTGACCATTCTGGTCACTTCTAGACTTTCAGCTGAGATGCTGCCCCCACCTCTCCCAGAAACAAGCCCAGACTGAGCAGCTCGACTGAGCCTGATTTCTTTTTTACTTAAAGTTTACTGTACCTAAAGTATCTACTTTAGCTACTTATGATGCTTTTATTACTTAAGGTATTGCAATGTTTTTATCCTTTATTCAGTTGCATTTAATTGGCTTGATGAGTAGAAACTGATATCCATCTCATCCATCCACCCCATCTGTCCATCCAGTTATTTGTTTATTTATTTGATTTTTTATGACAAGAAAAGACAACAATAATAGAAAAATGTGAATGGTTGTTTAGTCAAGTTTAGCCCTGTTAGCCACCTTGATAGCTCAGGCTGTTTAACCATCAGATAATGTCTCAGTTAGTACCTAACGTTGTTATGTTATTATAGTTATTTATATTCGATGTTCCTGTTTTGTGTTATTTGCCTTTGTCTCTGTATCATTAGTCACATTCCTTTCGCTTGATGGGGCCTTGTTGTGAGACATGACCTGCGGTGATTTCAAGTAAAGGTCATCATAATCACATTAGTCCTCTTTTGCCTCTTCACCCTCTCCTGTCTTTTTCTCTCTTTCATCGCTCATAGCTCCACCGCTTCATCTAATCCCATTAACTGCTGTCATGGTTTGGAAATGGGTGTCTCGTCTAGCTGAAATGTACACCATTAAAGGTTACACGGCCTCACATAAATGAGTGACTGAGGCACTTTTTAAACTCTAATCTCAGACAGGCAATAGAGGCTCAGGCTTGGCTTACTGTTATGATTGAATCGGATGTCGGGTTATCGCACTAATCCATCCTAATACCATTTCCTCTCTTTCCTCGGGCTTGATTCCCCCGTCTCTTTGTCTGGGCGAAATGGCACTTTAGCTTGTCTTGACACTGATGCCAAATACTGAATGGGGAGTAGGTGAAGTTTGACCTCCTCCCTGTCTCCTACCTCCATATCTCAGACACCTAGACCCCTGGACAATACATCTTCAGTCAGAGTTTCCACTCTTGACCTTCTGGTGTTATTGTCTGCACTTTGGTACATGTTGTCTGTATTTCAGGGAGGTACTCGCTCGCTCGCTCATTGAGCCATTGCTTCTGAAGTCTGCAGAGCTCATTGCTCCCCTGTTCCTTTGCGGTGTTGTTTCATTCCCCTCATCCAAAATTGTAGAACTATAGTGCAAACCGTGGACTCATTCCTACCTTGGAGCAGGCATGGCAGTCTTATTTTTGGCTCCACTTTCTCACTAATTTATTTGCTTGGATGACTCTTGTCACTATCCGCTTCATCAGCAGCATGTAGTTTAAGCCACTGGGCCCTACAATATTTCAGTATTTCATATTTCATCATATTTCATCACAGACTGGTGTGGAACTGGCATGATCAAAAGTACAGTCTCATGCATTGGAGAAGAATGAACAGAACTCATGCACAGAATAGATTGTATGAGTAGTTGGTATGAAGCCAGACGATCCAAAATAGCCCCTTTAACTTCATATAACCTACATTTCTCAAATAAGTGTGAAAATGAAGACATCCCAGTCATGAACAGTCACACATTCAAACATCCTTCATACCTCTCTCACTATTCTAATTCTGATTCTACTGACCTTTCAGACGGATGCATCACAGCTTTATCAATCCCTTGAAGGAGCCACCAGGGGGTTCAGGCTCCAATTCCTCACCTGTAGAATTAGACAATGATGCAGAATGACTCAGTTTGCTTTGCTTGCCAGTTACTGATGATAAAGCATAGAATGTCTATAGTTCTACTTCATTTTTCTTCTGCTATAATGACACTATGAAATGTTTAATTGTGTAAATACTTTGCTACATATGCTTTGGATTCAAAAACCACCAAAGTGGAATCATCGTTACTGGATTGACGGTCAGTAGAAAAAAGCAAGTTACAGTTTCTGTTGCCAGAATTTTGTTGTGTCCTAACACATCTTGGGAGGCTACCAGTTAAGAGACTCCAGCCTGCTCAAAATTGGTGGGGAGGTACGGCCTGACCGCTTGTCTGTAATGGTCTGTGTTAAAAAAAGACACAGTTAAAAGTGTCCTAGCAAACAGGGTCTATTGACAATCCTGTTTGGGACATCATAGTCAAAACCTCCATTTGTCCTATAGACTTTCACACTATTAAACCAAAACAGCTCCTCTAATGGTTTGACCTCTAAAATGGCCCCCAGACACCCCGTTCTTTAGAAACCCAGTAAAGCTGTCAAATCTGTCCACAGCTGTCTATAGCTGCTTTTACTTTCAGGCTAATTAGGCTAGCTTTTGTTCACGTTGCTTATTTTACTGTTCGAGAGTCTGAAGTGGTTTTATTCTGTGTTTTCAGCTGTAGTCCTGTGCAGAGAAGACTGGATATTTTCTTCCAGTATGTTTTTGTCCTTGGGCATGGTTTCCCTCCAAACAAGTGACATATAGATCAAGGTGCTCGCTCAGGTGGTGATGTAACATTGGGCTAACAGTACAGTCATGCCAAAGGGTCATCACTGTGTAAGCTTCTTTTTAAACAGAGTGGCACTCAGGTTGGACACTGCTGACCTCTGGGAAGCTGCTGTGCTTTTTCTTTCCTTTGTGCTGTAGAAACTGTGATGTGACAGAGAAGATGAATACATTTTACCCATGATTTATTGTGCGGTTGCCTGATCTGAATGCTGTATTTGAATATCATGATTAATATCATATCACAGTGTCATGCCAGTAATGTATCAGTTCACATTGTTAAGGCAGAATTGATGAGAAGTGCAGCAGAAGGTCCATATATTATCATGCAGATAATAAATCGTCAAAAGAATTGTTAAAAGTACTGCAAGAATATTTTATAAAATACTACAGGTACATCAGGATTGGGGCTGTTACTGTTAATACAATCTATACTGTCAACATCTGTACTATCTAGGAATTTATTGAATATTTAAATTTTTTAGATGAGTTGAGTAATTCTTAACAAGTACCAAAAGTGGACAGCAGCAAATGTATTGTCTTAAGATGCAAAATAAACAAGCCTTATAAAAACTTAGCAAACATACTAAAAAACATGATGATCATGTTTAGTTAATATAGGAATGCATATAAATATGAATGAGTGTCCGTCAGGAGCAGAATTTAAAAACTGCCGAAGAATCATTGAGAAAGTACATTTTATTTGATATGTTTTTAATCAATGAAATAAGTTTGATCAAGTGCTCTTGCACACTTGAATGCATGAATACAATTGAATTTACTTTGCGTTTGAATAATCTATAAATACCTAACATACCTAAAATAAGCTTGAATCGTCTGTTTTGGTCTCATATTTGCATTTGCACTCGATTCAGCAATGAATAGATGTGGCTCCTGTATCAACTGGCCTGTATGAGGCTGTACAGTGACAAGTGTTCTTTGTTATGCAAATGGATATAAAATTGCATGTCAGAATGTCAGGCATATTAGATTGCTGGTAGTAAATGAATCATAGTAACATACTCTATAGGTAAAAGCCTGATCTCTTCACTTAAAGCATGTGCTCCACACTCCTGTCCACATTGCAGTTGTGTTGTTGGCTGGAGGGTGATTTACAGTAAAGTGGGACACTCTCTGGTAATTTGTATTTTAGAGCATCCGAGTGAAGCTTACTTAACTTCACATTCAAGATTTAATTAGGTCCTTATCAACATTCTTATAGTGAAATCAAGTTAGAAGTTGTTTCTAAATAAATGATATATCTCTTTTAACACCCTCTTTAACCCTCAGGTTGAGAGGGACAGTTGTGTAGGCAGGGTGAAACACTCTGTTGTGAATAAAAGCATTATAACATTTATGCTAGTCTATTCATTTCTGAGCTTCTTAGCTCATTAAATGTTTGCTCTATTCTGCAAAGTGTCAAACTCGACCTAAAACCAAAACTGTAAAACTGTAAACCCCCTCCCACAATATTCAGACATGCTTAAAATGTTCTCCTAATAAATTAATTAAAAATGAGATTGGTATGCCATGACAGACAACCATCCACAACTATCCAGCTAGTAACCATACACTGCCGCTGAAAAATGCACCCCCCACAAAACCAACGAAACATTTTTGCCTCCATCCCCCATCAACAAAAATGTTTTGAATCCCCCCTCCACCATTAAACAAAAAAAAATAGATGCCACCAAATGCTACACGCCAATGTTGGCTCCATGGCTGAAGCCTTGCCTGAAACCTCCATCCCACTTTATCTCTCCCGGTCAGGTTGACTGGGCCAGTACCGCATACAATCTAATTTTCATCATATTTTATACATCACCAACATGAATTCATTTTAAGATTCAAAGTTGAACTGTTACGTAAAATGATCAGAAAGTCCATATCATTCTAAAACCTGAGGGTTGATGTCTCAGGCAATTGAAAAAAAACACACCCCCTTTAATGATGTCACACCAATCAAAACCTATAATTAATGTACAGTAGGCATTCAGCACTAACTTTATAGTAACAAGTGTAACGATTATCTGGCAAAATTGACATTGTACAGTACTGTAAAATCCTACTCAGTCTAAAACCATCCTATGTTGTGACCATTGACCCTATCATCTGCAAGGACCTGCATCTGGGGTTGTACTTCAGTTCCCCGTTATAACTGCACCATTTCAATTCAGACTCATATTCATCATTTCAAATTCATTTAGATGTTAAGTTCACAGGAATTTGGTTACTCAATACAATGTTTAGTAATCACAATGTCGGGAAAATCTTTTCATCAGATTAACAAGTAGAAACTGAAGTCGTTTCTGAGCAAAACACAGATTTTCTAAAAACAAAAACGAAAATTCAAGTCTGATATTTGACGTCATCAACAAATTCAGATCGACACTGTTAAAAATGCCACTGTATCACTTTTTCCTTATTCTGAAACAAGAACATGTAGAGAACTGGCCAATATTGATACCCGTCCATGTTGTTTTCAGTTTTAAAGTGGTGATATTACATGTTTATTTGATTTGCTGTACTCCTTGTACTTCCCCACACCTGCTGTTCTCACATGGCCTTCATCGCCATTGTGTTCAGGTTGCTTTATGCTTTGTGGTGCTATAAACAAGTCTGTGGCGTTTCAGGCTACAAGTGTTAGAACATGGTTGAATCTATTAAAATCAGTCATTTTTGAGATTACATTTCTAATAAACATGTGTGAATTAAAAGGTAGAATTAACCATCTGTGTAAAGGCATTAAAGCCCAGCTGTAAACCTAGGAGAAGAGGCTGTAGTAGAACTATAGAAGATGCGGTCTTGAGCTGATGAGGTCTCTGTAAAGAGTGGAGGTATTTCTGTAAATAGCTGAATGTACTATAATTATGCTAATGAAGGGATGAAGCTGTCTGCGGCTGTGTAGAAATGCTTGCGTGGTTTGGACAAAGCGTGCAATTACCACTGTGTGTGTGTCGGATTGACGAAGGTCAGGACAGTGTGTTATCTGTGACGGGGGTGGGTACTCCCTCTTAATGCTGTGGTGCTTCTATGTTTGTGTGAAGTGACTTATGTAAGAGTGTTATACACAGTCAGACTCTCAAATGATTGCTTTTTATTGAGTGATACGTTTACCACTGGCAAAACTTTGGATACAGTTTTTGGAATTGTCCTGCTCTTTCGGCTTGTATAAGTCACTCTATTGATAAAGAGTCTCTACACCAAGCCTTAACAAAACTTTGGACACATTTTTTGGAACTGTCTGCTCCCAGAGTGCTGTGTTCCTGGCTGCCCGGTGCTTCACTGTGTGCTGTGGTGTGTTCACGTATGACAAATGGACACTTTACATACTTACACTTTACACTTAAGTTCACTGAAGTGTACATGCTTAAAAATGTACTAGGGGTTTTTGGAGTGTTGTCACAGAACAGGAGTTCCCAGTTCTGGTCCTGGGGAGCCGGTGTCCAGCACGGTTTGGTGATTTCCCTGCTCAGTCACACTCACTAAACCAGAAGCTCAACAGGTGAGAGGCTGTTTAGGGAGGAGAACCACCAAACAGAGCTGGACCCCGGGTCTCCAGGACCAGATCTGGGCACCTCTAGTATCAAAGAATCAATCTTGGAGTGGAGGAACTGCCATCATACAACCACACAACTCCTCATATTGCGGGTTTGCATTGATGCTTGAGGTGTCAGACGTCATGCCGAGCTTTGTTTGGTGTTCCTATGTCACACATAACCAAAGTTATTGTAATTTAAAAACACACGTAATAATAATAATAACTGCTACTGGGGTTTTAAAAATGCCATCACACGCAAATGAACATAAAGAACAAAAATAAAAATGTATGTTATTATTCATTTCTTTTTAGATCTTAGAAACAAACAGAAAAAAATACAAAATCTTTATACCTGGAAGACATTTCAGGATAGTCTCTGAGGCAGAGGGAGGGGGTCCAGAGAGCGCCAGAGAGAAAGAGCAGCAAACAGCGAGTGTGTAGGAGAACAAACATCAGTTTTAGACTGTTTTACACTGTTTATATTTGTAGAAATCAGATTTAACTAATACATTGAGTTACAAGGGTTAAAGAACTTGTACATATAATGTAAAAGTTATGTACCAGTCAAAGTTGTTTCTTGAACCTTATTTGTGAGATTGCATGTTCAGCCCTCTGTCTAAAGTGCTGTTGTAGTAGAATCAGGTTCCATGGGGAAATGGAATAATGTAATGTTGATTTGCGCAGGATGAGAAATCTGTGTCCCTCATAAAGGGCAGAGATGGGAGTGATTTACAGACTGTTTATACACAAAAAAGAATTAATTACTTCGTCTACCTAACTATTTATTACTTGGTCTACCTATCTTAAGGAATGCAGTGTCATTAGCATTGCAGTTAGAATGGGAATTTAGAGCCAGGGATCGGCATTACCACATAAAATTGAATTTTTTTGTCTGGAGTTTATTCATACAAACTGAGTATTTTTTTTAATAGAAGGTGAACGTGAAGAAAATCTTTCCTGATGTGGGAGCAGACTGATAGTACATAGCTGGACGAGACTAAAATAATTAAGAAATGTAATAAATATTGCAGTATTACACCTCACCATGTAAAACAAATGCTATCCGAATAGTGTTTAAGTCAGAGTCATCTTTCTCTAATGATTTGTTCTGACACTCTCAATTTTCAGTCCACAATCTTAACAAGTGATTAGCTGAAGGTATTAACCCATTAATAGCCATCTCCCTTGGTGCATTTGTTCTCTGAGCCTGCCTGAGCACAAATTTGAAGAAACCTTTTAAATCACTTCATTTTTGTGACTAAAAAGAACATTTTTATCAGTTTTCAGGTTAAATTTTGGGACTGATATTGACAACATGATAGAAAGTCCAATTATCGATATGAATATGATGAAACTCACTCAGGTGTTTGTCTGAGGCATTACTAGACGAACATTTTGGCATTTCCTCTTGCTGTTGGACATGAACACACTAATAAAGTGATTGTCGTGAGGAGAGGTGATGCTAGATCAAGAGACAGCGATGAGTCAGCCTGCAGTTCTCACTGTAATCTTACATAAATTCTCACTGTCAATGACAAATTCAATCAACTGGATGTGAGAGCAGCGTGATGAGAGCGGCGAGAGGGAGGCAGAGAGAGGGAGACTAACGAGAGTGACAGAAAGAGAGGAAAGTTAGACAGGTAAACACATGGAGAGAAATATGGCAGGGGAGAAAGACCGTGACGTGAGTAATAAAGGTAAAGAGTGAAATAAAAAGAAAACAGAAGTCAAGAGGAAGAGAGGAGCGAGAGAGAGAAAGAAGAGAACAGCAGACAGAGGGAAACAGGGAAAATGCAAGAGAGAGAGAGAGACAAGCAAGTGAACACAGCTTGAAACAGAGAGAGAGAGAGAGAGAGAGAGAGAAATATGGAAAGTGAGAAAGACATTGAAGAGAGTAAGAGAGACAGAGGGAGGTAGGAAAGAAGACAGAAGTCAAGAGGAGGAGAGGAGAGAATGAGAGGGAAAGAAGAGAGAAAAAGTGAGTGTGAAAAGAGGCAGACAGAATATACAAGAGAGAGGATGTGAGAGAGAGAGGAAAAGCAAGAAAGAAAAACAGAATTAGAAACAGAGAGGTGGAGATGGAGAAAGAGAGGGGGCAGAGGAAAACCAAAAGAGGAAAACAAAGCTAGAAACAGAGAGAAAGGGAGGGAGAGGGAGAGAGAGCTTGCATGTGTGTGTAAGAGAAAGAGAGAGGAACTAAGAGAGAAAGAGATAGAAAGAGGAAGATGGATAGAGAGAGTGGGAAAAAGGAAAAGCAAAAGAGAAACAGAGAGAGAGAAACAGAAAGAAAGAGAAAGAAAGAAAGAAAGAAAGAAAGAAAGAGAGAAAAAGAGAAAGTGAGAGAGAGAGAGAGAAAGAGAGAAAGAGAAAGGGAGACATAGAGAGAGAGAGAGACAGAAAGAGAAAGAGAGAGAGAGAGAGGGGAGTGGGAGAGTATAAGAACAAGAAGTCCAAGAGATCAAATCAGCCAGCTTGCTGTTTACCAGCTCGGCTCGTCCTGCTGCTCGATTCCGGCGGTGTGGAGCGAGGGATTAGCAGACAGGAGAGCGGGAAGGGTGTGAGTGTGAGGACATGAGGAGGTGGAGGAGGAGAGACGAAAAAGAGGTCATGTCACACATAGACACGTTGTTTGTCCAAGCTGGGACTCTGAGGAACAAACTGTGCTTTAACTGAATTAGCTCACCACAGTACAGCAGACTGCCTGAGACCACGGCCTGCGTCTCTACAGCACCTCACACTGCTGCTGCTGCGCTTTTACACAGAGAAAAGAGCTGTTAGAGAGGCCTTCAGCCGTGCTCAGGAAAAAGCACTGCTGCAAAGAAATCATTATCGGCACACTTGGTAAAGAGGGGTGAAAAAAAAACTATGAAAATGTGATTTGTAGTCAATTAGCTCAATCTTGCACTGGGAAAAAAAACAGAAAAAACTAACCCTTAAATAAAGTACAATTAGTCTGAGAAAACACTTGGTACTTTGTGCAACCTGGATTTTTATTATCATAACAGGAACGAGTCTTCCCCTGTAATACCTTTTGAGAAAATATAGAAAGGAATATGAGCATTAATTATAGAGCTGTAGCTAAAAGTAGCTGCAAGAATAAACTCCAATAAAAATGGATCAGATCTAAAAACTCCCCAACCCTGAGTTTCTCATAGAGCTAGAGTGGAACTTGTTATTATAGCAGCCTCCAACCCTTATTCTGGACATCCCCCGGCTCTGCACATTTTGGAGTTTTCCACGCTGATCCTACTAATAGGCTTATCAAGCCCACACCAGAAATGAGTGTGTGGGAGCAGGGAAAACACTAAAATGTGTAGGACAGTGGGCCCTCCAGGACCGAGGTCAGAAACCACTGTCTTAGTGTCTTCCGGACTCAATTAGCACTTTTATTCTTCTCTTTATGAGGTTCTTTTGGACTCTCTCTTAATGTTCTTCTGTAATTTAGTCATATCCAGTTCCAGCTGCTAGCTAGGACTCCCCCCGTCACACAGTGCTACCAACACTGGAGGGTGATGGCTTCCACCTGCTTCCCTGGAGTCACATGAAGCACCACTGCATCTTTTCAAACTACCTCTAATGCAACTCAACACTTAGAGAAGCACCAAATCTTCAGATAACAAATGCTCTGGCTAGCATCACTCTGTGACTCTCTTGCACACCAGGCTGTGCATGGCTGTAGATCGAACTTGTAGTCTCCCATTGATAGGACAAACACTCAGATGCTTAGATGGTAGCACCACTTAGGAGCCAATTTATAAGGAAAAGTTTAAGCCGGTGAAAATACTCAATATTCATACATGTACAAATTTTCTGACTTTACAAATTTACCCCAGTGGTAAATATCTGACACATACTAACACAAATATCTGGGGGCAGATGATTCTGGGGTGGCTGGTGGTCTGGTGGTTAGGGAGTTGACCCTGCAGGTTTTGGGTTTGAATCCCAGGACTGCCAGTGGTACCATTGCAGTACCCTTGAACAAGATTCTGCATCCACACACTGCTCTCCAGGTGCGTTGCTGGCTGTCCACTGCTTCACTTGGTGAATGCAGAGAAAGAATTTCACACTGTTTACAGTGTGTGCTGTACTGTTATCTCATGGGACAGAAATGACCGCATTACCCTCTACATACCACGATTTGCCATGGGCAGTTTAAAGTGGAAGCCAATGAGCAGGTATTTTAGCATGTTCCAATTTAATTCAATTATAATTCCCTGTGTCACATGAGGAAACTGACCACACATTACATACGTGGCAGACTGAGGTCAGGCTGAAAACCACTGGCGTATTTCTTTAAGAACTCAATGAATGTAACGGAACTGCCCATCACTGACAGGCTGTACAGCTATAAATCTTGTGTGTGGGTGGGGATGTGCTTATATGTGCACTTCCTCACTGTCCATATCCTGCTGGTGCATGCTCGTGCACTTGTCACCCATGCAAAGCCCTTCTGCTGAGGAGAAAGCTTGGAGCCAAGAGTGCACCGCCGACACAGAATTCACAGAAACCTGCGCTTCAGTTCAACTCGTGCTTAAACACCTAGTTCTCTTAACATACTGTCCATCTTAGTTCTTCCTGTTTCCTCACTCTTTTGACGGCCCACTCCTCCATCCCCTGCTGTTTTTTCTTCTTTCCGTCCACCCGTAATCATGCCAGGCGCTCCCAGGTGCGGCACTCAAGCAAAGCAGACAGTGTGAGGGCATGAGAGGAGGAGAGAGTGAGAGAGGGACGGAGAATTGCAGGGAGAGCATATGTTTGTACATTTTTACTACCAAAATGTCCTGACTTTGTAGGTAAACCAGAGAAAAACAGGACCAAGACAAAGGTCCTGACATTATACAAATGCTCCATGTTTTTGTTTTAATTAAAGGAGTGAAACATTTTTGGTGACATAGGACAGGTTTAGAGTTAAGGTTAGGGTTAAATATAGGGCTCAGACAATTCTTAGTACATAATAGTACATTCTTAGTAGCTCCAGCTGCAGGCCTCATACTTCTTTTTTCATTGGACCAAAATAAATACCTCAAATTACTTGGAATAAAAATGCCGTTGCATTCATTTACACTTAAAATAAATGGACATGCATTACAAATGAACATCTGAGAGTTTAGAGATGTTAAAACCACAGCACTGGTCTACACAGATGTTGAAAAAGTGATATGGTCAGATGAGTCATCCTTCATAATATTCTCCCGTACAGTGCCTGAATTGGCATTTTACTGGAATGGTCTCTCAACTCAGGTAGACAACTATGAATGCCACTGTTTATGGAATATCCTTTAAAAGAATGGTGTTCCATCCCTCCAACAAAGATCCAAAGGCTTGCAGATCTATGCCAAAGTTTCTGCGATTTTCATGTTTTGTTTAATTCATGCGTTAATTCAACCTGCCTTTTTGTTGGGGTCAGGAAGATGTCCTCTGTTAATGCAGCATAATTGCATTTGCTCTGTGCTTCTGCTGCAATCATGAGTTCAGTACAATGTTACAAAAGTGCGGGGAGATGCAGGTCAGGGAATAAAGGGCTGAAAGGGCAGAGATGTTAAATCCTAAGAGTTATAATTCAGTAATTATTAGGGATGTGGTTTTGTCACGATGATTATTGATTATACAACTTCTCTGAATTGCTCAGCAACCAAGAAACTACTATATATGTTATATGAGTGAGGGGTGAGTAATTAATAGACTGAGGAACTGAAGTATGCGGCCTCACAGTTTAACCCTCTCCAAACTAAAGACATCTGTGTGTTGCCTCGATCACTATCTCTATATAAAAGAAGCTTCATGCTGCCTTTATTGTTAGATGTGCTGCAGTAGTTTCTTAGCAAGTGTGCACATACATTCGGAACAAAATTCACAGTTCTAAAAGCGTATTATTGATCATTTTCTTCAGGTTAGGTATTAAAAGCATCTGAAATGTAGAATGCATTCTTGCAGTCACTGCCACACCGGTACTGAGGTAGCGTGTCTCTAAAAGTGAAAAATAGATTATATGGAGGAAATAGGCTCTGCAGAGTTATAGCAGGAAACTGAGTTATCACTTTCGTGCATCCGCTGCTCACTGGTCTTTTTTTCTTGCTGATTTCTCTACTCACGATTTGTATATAGCGTGCCTCTCATCACTTCAACATGCTCTCTGTTTGAAGAATTAAAGTAGCTCACGGAGTAGTAGTGTGTGTGTGTGTGTGTGTGTGTGTGTGTGTGTGTGTGTGTGAGAGAGAGAGAGAGAGAGAGAGAGCTGCATGCACGTGCTTGCTGGTCTTTAATTATTGAGAGTGTCGTTGCGCCAACAACACAGCAATTCCATCTCTGCTGCGTCCCCAGAGTGCCTAGACTGCACAATCTGCCTTCAGCCTAAAGATTACAGTTTGTGTACTTCCAAGTGCGTGAGGGGGCTTATCACTCTCTCTCTCTTTCTCTCTCTCTTTCTCTCGCTCTCTGCAACATTTTTTTGGACAAAATGTAGGACTTGAGACTCTGGAAAATCGCAGAAAAGCAGGGCAAACATGCGGCACCAACAAAATTCTCCCATGTTTTAATTGATAAAAAATTTGTACTTATGTATAAATTAGACATATTAGTATGACGTAATGCATATAAACACCTTATCCCTCCTCAGACCATGGTCAGTAGATACTCACCACTGCTGGCCGAGAGCACCCCACAAGCCTTGTCATTCTGAAGATACTTGTCTGGCCATAACCATCTGGGTAAAAACTTGTCTGGCCAGAACTACTGCGGTAAAAAACACAAAATTGAAGGTTGATGACAGGAGGAATATGTCACAACACCAATGCATCTGAGGAGCCGGAGTGCCCATGCTAACCCTGTACACCAGGGGTCCCCAAACCTGTTCAGAAAGGGCCGCTGTGGGTGCAGGTTTTCGTTCCAACCAAAAAGAAGCCACACCCCTGACTAACTGAAAACCAAGA
>JBBPCX010005848.1:0-18216 GCA_037974365.1 Hydrocynus forskahlii
TAATGGGACACCTGACCATTACACCAACAGGGACTTTGATGACACTGCATTCAGATACATAGACTTTCATATGGAGTCGGTTCCCCTTTGCAGCTGCTATAATGGTTCTGCCCTCCGTGCTCTGGACTCTTAGGGGGAAATTGCTTTTCTGTAACAAACTGGATGAAACGTGAATGCCCTGGCAGGGGCAAATAGCTTTGGTTTGATTTTTGATTTGGTTACATTAATGTTCAAGTTGAGATTTGCAGAAATATTTGAACTGTAACTGTGTAATTGTGTCAAAGGAAACACTGCTGCTAAAAAGCACCTTATTTGTTTAAAGTGTCTGCAAACCAAATGTAATTACAATACACTAATTTTGAATTAATTACATCATTTTGCTTTGTTACAACACACCGAGCCAAAGGTTAACACACGTGATGTTATTCTTGATAAGACATATTTTCAGTAACTATTTTAAATAGATTTAGCAATAACGTGCATATAGTCTCATAGTAACAGATATGACTGAGAAATAGAAATAGGGGTATATAAGAAAAAAACATCACTATGGCAAGTTGGTATTATGCAATTCATTTTAAAGAAAAAGGGTCTGCAGAAATTCTGTCACTGAGTTGGTGTGAAAGTGAGTGTTGTCTCTGTTATATGCCCTTGCTCAGCTACACCGTGAGCCTGGCAGAAGTAAGTGAGCTGCATGTGATCCAGTATGAGGTGGATCGAGACCTGCTCCCTCTGGTGCTGGCAAACTGTCAGTACACCATGGAGCGTGGCCGGGAGACACTGTCAGAGTATGATCTGCCCAAGATCCAGCAGCAGATCCTCACCCGCTTCTTACAAGGCAAACCCCGCATCGCGCTGACCGTGAGTTTCTGTGCATTGCTAATGTTCTACTCTACTGAAGCTAAGAGACAGTTATTATGGCATTGTAAAAGCAAACCCCGTCAAGGTTTAACACACCTGATCCAACAATTCAGGGCGCAGTTTCCCAAAACCTTTATAGGATTAACATTATCTTAACTGGTAAAGACAGTTTTGGCTTGATGTGTTTCAAATGTACAATACAAAATGTCAGTGGCTGACAAAATTGTAAACGCTAATGATAAGCTGAGCTCCATGTTACTTGAGCTTCAGAGACTTTCTAGTGAGCATATTCCCTGATATAGCTCATATTGGTCCATCTCAGCAGTTTTTTTTAACATTCCTGGGTGTTAAATGGATTAGTTTCCAATGGCCAGCCCAACTTAAACAGCTGATTTGGAGAAATGACATTTTTTAGGGTTTATTAGTTGATGAGGGACATACAAATAGACCTTTAATGCTCATTTGCTTGTTAGCTTTGAATTGTGTTTTGTCCTATGTATTTGGGTTTTGTAATGTTCTAGTTTGTAATGTTTCATTGCATATTTGTAAATAATGTACCATTGCACATCACTGCACTGTTGTAAGTATTCCATTTAAGAATATGACTTATGTTTCCTTACAGGAGATCCCAACTCTATTCAGCAGACAAGACAGGAATTATGAAAACATTTTCAAAGACATAAGAGAAAAGGTGGCTCAGGTAAGGAACGGTAGTGGCAGTGCCTACATGACCTGTTGAATCATGCCATATGAGAAACGTTTTGCAGATTATTTCAGTTATATCACTTGCATGGTCTAAATGAAAGCACCGAAATGTGATCTTTCAATGTGTGTTCGTTAGGAGCCCTTGACCTCTCTGAGCTCTTCTGGACTGGTGACAGAACTGCAGTCTCTCAGTGATGTCTGTGAGGCGCTGGCAGCCGTTGAGGTCACTCTGGGCTTCCTGGCCATGACTGGAGGAGATGAAAATATGCCTCTGAAGGAGTATCTGGAGGAAAGACTGCAAATGGGCAGCCACACTGCTCCTTATATCCTTCAGGTCAGTCAGCATTCATCTTTTAAAAGTTGTTTTTTTTCTCTAAACTTTGACATTATTATCAAATAAATTTATTTTTAAAAAAAAGGTCAAACAGCCTGAACTGGCTCTTGCAAAAATCTGCACTTTATAATTTGGCCATGCAGTGTTGTCTTCTGTTCTTACCGATGCTTGAACGTATTGAAATGTTATACATTTTTAAAATATGTTCTGTCTGTTGTCTTAAAAAAAACTAACCATGTGCTGTACTTTGAACTTGGCACTTTTCACACATAACAGTAGTGGTTGTTTTCAATCAAGGGATGCAACAAGGGTCTTATTGACTCCAGTGAAAAAATGATCATATTTACTTGTTCTTTCAATCATGCTGGTTCTCAAATGTAGGTTAGTGGTCAAAGTACATTATTCAGTAAGCTTGGCTACTCGTAAAGCCTGCCCCCCATTGTTTTTTGCATCATTAAATGCAAGATTGCCAGTGATGGTAAATTAAAAGTATTAGTGTTCATCAATATAATGATAATGTTGTGAAATTGAACCAACTTATTTAGTTCTGCAAGAAACAGATCAAGATAACTGAGTTTGATTCTTATGTATTTCATGTTTTCTTGTACCATTATGTCCTCCTGAATGGTGTGTAGACTCTGGGTAGATGCTGTCTGAAGCACAGTGTGGCTCTGTGGCAACTGCTCACCTACCTGAAGTCCGAGTGCATGCTTCGCCTTAAGACGGTAATGGATCATGTGCCTTCATAATACAAGGACAACACTTCTGAAACACTTGCTCACCCACATATCAAATCCATATGCATTCACTTTTTAAATACCATGCACTGTCCTCTTTCAGGACCCGTTTTCAGGTGTCCCAGCACAGTACCAGCAGGCACTAGGGGAGGAGGAGAAAAAGCTGCTGATTGGCTTCTTGTCTAAGAGCAGTGTAGATGTCTGGCTGCTCGAAATGCATGAGTTTCTCTTGCTGAATCTGAAGAGCCAGCGAGCTTCTGACACCTTCAGACCAGACTGGGGGTGAGAATGCAGGCTGAATCCTAAATCCTAACACGATGTTGAACACTATATGCCGGATCATGTGGCTTGCAGTGCTAAACCTGTTTTGTTTTTATTTCCTACTTCTCAGCCTTAAAGAAACCCTGTCCTCCTACATGGACCGCAAAAATCTCGATGTTCCTCTAGATGTGGAGGAGGCGTTCCCAGACCAGATCCAGCTGTCCCAGCTGGTGGAAACCTGGAAGTTCACTGTGACCCACAAACAACAGAGATAAAGAACCAAAGACACAACTATGACATTCCTTTCAAGCACAACTGTGGTTTGTGTCCAGTCAGGCATATCAGACACTTGAAAATGAGAAATGCTTGTGATTTTTTTTCTTTTTTCTGTTTTTCTTTTTTCTGTTTTTGTTACCGATTTCTGTACAAAAAAAAATGATCTCAGGAAAGATTTATTTGGTATCTTTTTACATTTTCAATGTTTAAAAAATTGACTTAAGTTCTAATTAACAATTGATTTAGTTCTCTGCGAATGTCTAGGATTCTTATCATTATAGTGATTCCACTGAATATTCTGAGGAATAATAAAATGCATGCAGAGAAATATTGTTCTTTTTTTATGAAACCACTTACACCACTGGATGGAGCTGTGGACCTTTTTACTTTTACTGAACTCCACTGCCTTCATAAATGTTATCATGTTCATTCACTGTATTTATGAGTAGTTCGCCCAGTTCTTTATCCTCGTCATTCCAGATCGCTCCTCTGAAGTCCATTTTTGTAAAAGTGCACGTGAAGCAAACATACTGTGCGTTTTTGGTATTACTCCCCAGATCACTAAAAAGAGACAATTGCCTACACATAACACGGTTAGACACACAGCCGTCTGTTGTCTCTCTGTTTAGGATCTCCTCTCAGGCAGGATGAGTCACCACAGCGTCCAAACACAAGCTTCACCACAAATAGGCTGCAACGCGGGGAGCATTGTAGCAGCCCTGCACTTATGTATTTCATCCTCTTTCTGTGTCCAAGATAACAATTTATCGAACCATAGGGGTTGTTTTCTAGACACAGATTTAGAATGAACGAAACTGCCTTTGCGCCAAAAAAAGGACCACAGCGTCTCTATCATCGGCCGCCTGATCAAATTTTAATTTGGATGCTCTTACCTTTCGAAATGTTCACCTTTCTGTGCTTCACAAATATCACAGTGGTTTTAGTCAGAATGCTCGGCCATTTAAGCTGATTTTATTTTTCTAACTCAAAGTGTGTACTGCCCTGGTTCTAGCATTACAGAATATGTCTCTTGAACACTGTCTTAATAGTGATGTTCATGAACATAACTGCATTCCTAGCTTGGTTTTCACTTGCTTTTAATGCTACTGACCATCTGTTACATCTGCTACCCTGGTAACAAACCTCTATTGCATCAATACTTTCACAAAGACCTCCCATCTGCACGATACACACATGTGAGACACTAATTGCACCTGTAAACTGGATTCACGAGGTGAGCCAGGACAAAGCTGCCGTTTAAGCTCCTTTAGCGCATCTGGAATAGGTACAGGCATGGAAATCAGCTATGGAAGATCTTTTCACTCACGCAAAATTAGCTCATTGTGACAACTATGTGATTAGGAAGCTTGATTGCTAAGACCTCTTTTCCTATGCGTGCGCACACGTGCGTCTCTCCCGTGCTGGCATATCCAGCATGACTGAGATGACGATTCAGATTTTTCCTTTTCTTCAGTCAATAAGGTATTACCATATCCATAACTGCGACTAACCATAATTTGCCAGTCATTATGCGAAGCTGAACATTAAAGCTCATTACGACAGCTGCTATCATAGAGGATGATAGACCATGCAAATGAGTGTCACATTCTGTTCCTATCAAAAGCCTTGTTATTAGCACGCGAACACAAAATATACTACAGCAGGAGAAGCAGGGACACATAAGCCCCTGGTTCCTTCGTTAGCAACCAACTGCACAAAAATGAAAGCAATGACATTAATTAACTGCAGTAGCTATCCTTTCTGGTAATTAAGACGTAGGCCTAAAAATAAACACACTACTACATATGAATAGAAAAACACTCAAACCAGCCCCAATCCAACCTTTTTCTTGAATTTTAGGGACCCAGAACAGTCAGAATGCATCCCTACTTAAGTAGTTTTCGACCTTTTTTTTATCCTTTAGAGATAAACAGGCTGTTTGTTTTTGTGGCTGTAAATGACCTTTGTTCTGATTGTCTGCTCATTCATGACACATTCTTACCCCACATCCTGTCATCATCAACATAAAAGAGCAGGCTAACACGTCAGGATGAGTAGATGGATTTTTGGATTATTACGCATAAATAATAGAATTAGCTCTTTTTGCAGCCTAATTTCCATGTAGGGACTGAGGATTGAATGGGGCACTTTGAAACTCTGACAATGTTTAGATCAGTGTTTGGTGCATCAAACTATTTCATTTTTGAAAGAAGAGGAAAATAGGTTTCTCCATAATATTGCCTCTTTATTCAGTGTACCCAGGTCTAGAAATGAATGCACTCTCTGTGAGTAATGAAACACAGGTGTGATTTGTAAAAGCTTCCATATCCCCTATGTTGGTCACTGCCATTTGATGTGTCATACTCAGTCTGATGTTTTATTCTCAGTCTGTAGATGCTGGTGATAAAACACCATGTGGTTTACATTTGAAAGAGTATGCTATTTGTGGCACGCCTATTGCGAGCACTATTATTAGAAAGCAGCATTATTTATAACCTTTTTCTGAACTGAGCAGAATCCTCTTTAAAACACCCCACAAAGACCCTTTCTTGATGGATGGAAGCCATTACACAGCCTAGCACACCACTTAATTCTGGTGCTTCCAAACAGCTTAGTAAGAATGCAAAATTACTTTTCCTTAGCTTGGGATATAGGTCCAAATCTATAATCAGTTATCCTATGGCAGTCATTCAGAGTGACCTGCATCAAGCACTAATATCCATAACACACAATTATACAATTTTCTCTTTGCTTATGACTTGTTTGTCATACTAAATGGTATGATATGATGTAATTATGTGATGATATGATATGCTGCTATTTATAAAACTTGCAGTCCCTGACAAAATTTATGGAATCACTAAAATTACAGGATGTTCACCCATCTTTTTTGCTTTACAGAAAATAAGCAAATCACAAATACGAAGCAAAACATTCTTGTTATGTAGCTGTCTTTGTAAAACAAACCTTTAAAAAATGTAATTCTTTATGATTAAATAGAGGGAATAAAATTCAGTCACTCAACGTGGAGAGGAAAAAGTATGTAATCTTGTGATCTGCATATATAAAACAAATGCAAGTCAACGCATGCAAATTTAAAATTTGTACAGTTAAAAGGAAGCGCTAGGAAACATGGTTCCAAAAAAGAAAGTGATCAAGTAGAACAACAGAAAGATTATACATTTTTAAGAAGAAAATCCAACACAGAGTTCCCAGTCAACTGTGGCTAAAATTTGGTATAAGTAAATATAAACTAAATGGGAAGGTTCTAAAAGGAAAACATCCAGGTAGGACATCAGAGTCAGGATGGAAAGCGTAGAGCAATATGAAAACAGACATTGCACAAGAATACAAATGAAAAAGAAAAAAAGATTGGAAACAGGATTTATTATTTGTGACAGCTTTTACTATAAGACTGCAACTGTAAGAAACTGGATTTGGGATTTATGCCCAGAAAAGTCAAAGAAAAACCAGCTTGAACAGAAGAACACGAGGTTACAGTGGGCTAAAGAGAAGCAGGCATGGAGTGTGGATGATTGGATGAAAGTGATCTTCTGGGATGAATTATGACTCATTTGTCTAGGAGATGATGCTGGAAGTTTTGTCTGTCACATTTGTCAAGGAGATGATGCTGGAAGTTTTGTCTGGTGCAGTTGTAATGAAATATTACAGTAACAAATGAGCAAATCTCCTCCCTCATTTATGATTTGGGGCTGTATGTCAGTTAGAGGAGCAATGGAGATGATTAACTCAACAGTCAACACGCTGTAAATATCAATAGAAAATAGGTTTGGTGACAAAGTTTTGTTTCAGGATGATCCAGGATAACCCATCTCGCCACAGAGCAATAAGTGTTAAAGACCACTTCTGAGTTCCTCTCCATCCTGCAAAGCTGATCGGTTAACTGCTGATCAAGAAAGTTGGAACCAGCTTGATGGAGAATATGGATTTTCATAATCAAAATCCATACCTCAAAGAATTCAGTGCAAAGGAGGAGCCCAGTACTGTTTGTGATGTCTTTTCTTGTTTATTTCATCATTTTCTCCTCCATATTGAATTATTCCACAATTTTTTCCTATCTTGTATCTGGAAAAAAACATGCAATGTGTAAGGTATGTTTCATGAAGGCTTAATGTTCAGATGTGTCAGATCTGTGATTTGTTTGTAAAAAAAAGCTGGGTGAGCATCTCCCAAGTGTGGTAATTCTATGAATTTGCCAGGGCTCATAATTTTAGATCAGGTACAGTGGCCCAAAAAGTATGTGGAAATTTATGTCTTACTTCCAGATAGATTCAGTTTATTGTGTAAGGAAACGAAATGTCAGACCATCTGCATTTCTTTTAGACAGAACGTAACAAGATTATAATTTTCTTTTTGGCAAAGTATTCTGTCAAAAGACAGCTGTTTGTGTTTTCAGATGATTACTTTCTGAGCAACTTCTTGGCAGGTTCGCATCCAAAATACATTTAAGTGTTCATGATCCTCTCACTGATACCACTGTAAGAAAAACAGTCCCAAATATTAGGTTTCCATCTCTGTCCTTTTCAGTATCTTTATTGTAGTCTGGTTAGAAGTATTCATCAGGCTTTCTCCACACACATCAGTTTGTTGTGATGAAAGTACACACTTAAAGCATTTGTGTGGTTTTGTTCACCAAAAGCAGACAATTTTGAAAGCATTTAGACAGCAGTCCAGGCTGAAACTCTCTTTGTATTCTCAGCTTTTACAGGCGAAGATAAAGTGCTGTTGGTTGAGTAGGTGGATAAATGTAAATGAGAAACACACTATATATTATAGAAATACATAATACATTATATTCAAGTACCTTTTGGGGTTTCTATTACTTTGTAGTTGTATTAGCTTTATGGCTCTGGTGCAAAACTAAAGAAGCACTTCAGAAATTTGACTTTTAACCTGTCATAAAGCATAATAAAACAAGAAGACAGTGACTTTTAGACATATTGTTTGGGAACTTAGATAATTATCATATTCCACTCTGAAATCATCACCTTTAGAAAAACATTTTTCCCTTTTTTTCCACAACTAAACAGCTGTGATCTGAATGTATGCAGAACTGTGCAGCAAAACGCTGGAAGAGCTTGTTCATGAGGAACAAAAGCCATTTGAGAGCTCTCAGAACATGTCTAAGACCCTGAATCAAGCCTATGAACCGTGGATATAAATACATTATATTCTTTACTGAGGTTTTCTAGAGTGTCGGGGGGGGGGGGGGGGGTTTCAGCTCTTGAGGCCAATTAAAGCAAACCGTGCTTTATCGTGCTTAATACATCTTACAGCGGTCTTTTTTTTTCTGAGGCACATATCTTACTGAGAATTCCACATTTTCAATCTGACCAAACCAGACCAGAAGCTTAAAGATCAGAACAGAATTGCTGCATAGGTCTCTAAGTACATGAATTAAAAAGCTTCATTATGTGTAGCCTGCTTTGTCCTATAAGTTTTCATGTGTTGTCAATCACTGAAGGCACTAGTGTCACTCCCCGTAGCTCAAGAGTACAGTAATTAAAAGCAATATAGCTTGTTGAATATAACTGATCTGTAATTAACTTCTCTGTTACAGTGACCTCTGCAGTTATCAGGCAAAGCACTGTGTGGGTGCGTCTGTCGCAGTCTCATAAATTATTGCTCATAACCAAGCAGTCATGAGGCAATTGATGTTTATATGTAGTTTGTACAGCTGCCAAAAAGTTAAGTTAAGGTAACATACTGCTTTTTGGTTTCTATTTCTATTTATTGGGTCTGTGAAACTCACTTCTATATTTTGGGTCTGTGAAACTGACTATATGGTACTGATGGAGCAAATGGAGCTTGGGCTGAAAAACTGGAGCAGTAAAGAACCACAATTGAAATGCTCTTCAGGAAGTCAATAATAGTTCTTCTATGGCATCATTCAAAAAGGTGTTTTATTGTTATAATAAAGGTCTTATGTTGTGTTGGCCAAAAGATAAGGCTACTCTGTCTCACTCTTTGAAGCCTTCTTTGTTGTCTCCTTGCCCATTATTAGATAGATGTCCCTCTGTGTTTTCACTCCAAAATCTCTGCTCATCTGGCAGAAGCAGATGGCAGCACCTGGTGCCTCAGCCTCTGTCACTCCTTGTTGTTTACGTGTCATCTCCTGGTGCTTGTTGGCTTTACTTTGGATCTTGCACATTTATAGAGTGATATTTGCAGTTCAGTTTATCATTCCTTGATGGAAGCACAAGCATGAGTCACTGGGGTATATTTGACTTGGCCTTATTAGCTTTACTATTACATTTATTTAAAAGCATGTAATGGCCTTTGGACACTCCAATTATAATATTAATGAAGGAGTAAAAATGAAAGAAAAAAGCTAGATGGTCAATGGCAGTCATCCTCAAAACAGTCTTTTTAGGGATACAGAGAAATTCCACATGATTTTTGCTATACTTGTGAGTTGGGTTGAACTAAAAATGTGAACTTTCTGGGGCCTCAGAGGACCAGACTGAGAAACAGTGACATTGCAGTATTACAGTAACTGTGGTTCAGTTTTTTGTCTTACATGTCATTTAATAAACTGAGACAAAAATGATCTTATGCACAACGTAATAAAATGTAATTTATATGGTTGCGTGGGGGGGGCTGTCACTTTCTCATGAAATATTGTTCCTAACAAAAAAGTTGTATGGGAGCATATATTTTAAGGTCTTAAACACTCTTAAAAGAAAAGGTACCAAAATGTTTTTTTTGCAGATGCCATGGAAGTACCACACTAGACTTTTCTTTAAAGAGGTGCAGTTTTTCAGCCTTTTTAACCTCTGTCGCATCTGTAGCAGCTGATGAACGTAAACGATAACTTTGATTGATTCTATTGCTAAATAATAGAAAAAGCAGATGGCTTGTACATTGAGAACTTTTATTTTCTGATTCTCTAGATGAACATTGGTTCCTAAACAAGTTTTTGCGTTTCTATATAGGTATCATCTGATGAATTAAAACAATTGTTTATACAAATCTTATGGGTAATATACATACAACATATTACTGTTGGTATGCTGTGTTACGTCTGGGCCACCCCGAGTGCGTAGCTCCTCGCCTGAGTTCTAGGTGTGAGCAACTCGGGATCAGGTAGGTAGTCTGTTGAGTGTGTGGTGGTTAGGAGCCTTGGCAACCCAGCTGTAGCAAGGAGATGACTAATTAGGCAGCGGAGTTGCTGAGCTCCTAACGACAGGTCCACCTGTGTTATGTTTAGCTGGTTAATGGAGTTAAAGTGTCTGCGTCGTGTGATTGGCTGTCTGGTTTGGGGTTCTGTGTATTTAGCCCAGCCGATCCAGAAAAGCTTTGTGTGGTCACCAACCAAGCTACTCTCAAGGAGTCGGAGCGCAGGGTTCGTTCGTGTCCTTCCGTGCCAGCCCAGTCAAGGACTTGTGCAAAGAGGAAACGTCCGTGTACTGGAGGCAACTCCCCTCCCCCTGAAGAAGGGAAGTATCAAAATTCAGCTAACCCTCTCTGTCTGTTTGCAGACTGCTCTCACACTGAAGCGTGTAGAGACTGAGTACGTCTCGGTCAGGAAAAGGCAAAGAAAAGAAAGTATCTACGTCGTCTCTGGGCTCGGAGGGCTTGTCTGGAGGGAACCTTTTGTGTTTGCTTGTTTGAATGGATGTGTGCAGCGCTCCTGTTGGGAGCAATACACAACTTTGATTTCATTAAAGTGACTGTGTAACCTATTTGTAGTGCCGCGCGTCTTTCCCCTGCACCGACGTAACATGCTGTAAATGTATTTAAGGAAAAATTAAAAATCATGAAATGTGAATACATTACTGAGGTCTAGAAAGTCTGAGGTCAAATAGAATTAATTCATAAAAACAACTACATGCTCCATCCAGAGGAAGTAGAATGCTTTGGTCATTTAGGGAGCAAAAAAAGGCGTGCAAATTGAAATTTGTATGTAAATAGAATGTACATTTTAACTACATTTTAATAGAAAGAGGATTGTTTTTGTCAGCTAAACTATGTTGATCTATGGTCTAGATAATGCTGCTGTCTGGCTGGGTCCTGTGGATCAGAGCACTTCAATCATGTTCCCCAGCTGTGATGATGCTGCCCTTGTACAGAACAAATGTCTCTGTGTCTGATTGAAGTGATAATGAGACCACTGGTGATGAGACCAGTGTGACCAGGCTATTAGGCTATGGTTTTTCAGGGGGGGGGTTGTTGTTTTTTTCACTATCCACCCCTGCTCAAATGGAAGAGAGAATGAATGAGGTTTTCCTCTATAAGTCTATCAGTCAATCAGTCTTCCTGCGTGTTCTGTGTGTGCAGTAGGTTCTGTATGACAGCAGTGAAAGTGCTGCAGCAGATCCAGTCCAATTAGCGGACAGCATGGCAGAGGTGCTGTGAGTGGGACAGTGTAACACCCTACAGTAGATTTCCTCAGAGAATCCAACTCAAAGATGTCAGCAGTGTATTTGTTTCTCGCCTATTTTCAGGGCAAAAATACTTTCAGAGAAAAGCAGGGATAAGCAACCTTGTATGAACAATTTCATGGTGGCCTGTAGGAGTGGTCTGCAGTATGAGAAGACACTGACTGTAGGGAAGTTCTGCATGGTTTCTGCTTTAAGCAAGAAGACCAAACCCCCATTGGTGAACCAACTGAGGATTGAGGGACTGCGAGAAAGGACCAGGAGGAGATGGGGTGGTGGTGGGAATCAAAAATCTACTCACAGGACATGAAAGACAAAGATAGATGTTAGACTGGAAGGAGGAGCTGCTTCAAGCCTAACGACCTTCACAAAACTTTCAGAACATTTGATCAATTAAGAGTGTTTTGACATTTACTAGAGCAACAATTTAGTGATATTACAGATGTAGTTTGTGTGTAGCAAGCATAACAAGTCTGGTCCAAGGATTGGGATAGCTTACCCAGACAGGGATATGAACTCCAGTCTGTTACATGGAGAGCAGCACTGTTACCCATCACACTACACCAACCATTTTTATTCACTTGCAAAGGAATTTTATTTAAGTATATCCCCATTCCTAGATCTGAGAACCTTACGGAACATGGGCCCAGAAGACAATAACGATACTAATAATAATAACAATAATAATTATAATAATAAATGTATTTGTGTAGAACCTTTCACAAAAGAATTGCAGCTCCAAATTACATGCTTCAAGAAAAAATAAAATAAGTCATCATAAAAATAAAATCAGTTATAATAATTAATTGACTGCTCAGGCCTCAGGATGGTGTGCTGCACAAGCCAGTCTCTCCCTACCACTCTCTTAATAAAGCCTGAGAGTTAGAGCTCTTCCGACTAGAACATCTGAGTAGTAGATCTTAAATTGCGGCTTACAGCCTGACAGGAGACTGCGTCTACAGCACTCTGAGACAATATATCTGTAACTATAAACTTGGCAGACGCACTGGTCTTTGGTGGGTGGCTGGTTAGCTGGCACGGGCAACACCAGACGGGGTGACAGGTGGAGCCGGACGCCCATCGAGGTCTGTGGGCGAGGTTCTGATGCCGAGGCCTGTTCCACCAAGCCTGGCCTGCCAGTGGCATCGCTGAGTCACAGGGGAGTAGGAGAAATCAGGACGAGAAAAGACATATGGCATCTGTTCTCTGTTGAACACTCCTGTCCCACAAAGTCATCTAATCTTCTCTCTCCATTTCCCATCGACGCTCTGTATTTGAAGATTAATGCCACCGTGCCACTAACAAGTCTTAGTCTGGGATCTCTTCCAGATCATCTGTACTCACTAATGATCATAAAAAGTGATTTTTAAGCTCTAAACTCTAAAAAATAAAGATACCAAAAAGGGTTCTTTAGAGCAATTCTGCATGGTTCTTTATCAATTGATCCCCCCCCCCCACAACAGTTTCAAGAGTGCAGCAGGCAAAGCCTTTGAAACTACTATAAATCTCGTGATCAGTGTCAACGTTAGGTTCCCCCTACACCGTTTTTCCCTTCCTTTCTTTCTATGCCTCTCTTCTCCTGCTTTCTCTGTCTTCGGCACCCAGAATATCAATTACAAGTATCCTTTCATTCGTATCAGATTATCACCTTCTCCCTCCTCTGCCACCCACGGCTTGGACTACAATTTCACGTCACCGAGGAAAGAAGAGTGCGCAAGTACTGGCTTGGATATAAATATGTTTCTTTTTGTGTCTACACACCAGATCTGTTATAGAGACACATATATTCTGCAGTCACATGAGGTTTATTTAGCCTGTATATGGCTGACTTCTGTAGTGCATGCAGTGTATAGGAACACCATCAAATTGGAGTGGTAAATTTACAGAAGTTATACTCATTTTGCATTCATCGTGTGTGAGAAGCCAAAAGTTTTCTTTAAAGGAAAACATTTTTCAAGTGGCAAATATTTTTCACATCAATGTGTCATTCTTTTGAATGTAACCTTTCTGACTATATGTTTCCTTTTTTAAATAAATATTGGTGGTAGGCATAGTGTTTGTCCATGACCACCTGTTTGACCATAAATATGAGGTGGTAAAAACCTGAAACTCTCCTGCTAGTCTTTCAATATTGAATAGGTCAAGGAACGCATCACAGGAAATGTAAGCAAAGTATCTGAAAGTACCTTTCTCCACAATGGAATGCAGTAATTAAGACATTTAATAATGCAGAAGACCTGGAAGAGGGAGCAGCTACATTGACTCCACATGGAGGATGCTTTAAGAGCCAAATAAATTCTCGGGTACATCTTGAGGTGATCATGTATCCAACACTACAAGAGCCAGATTTACTAAGGAATGCGCAAAACCTGCTGCTCATGCTAAAATTAGGTGAGCGCACCCTGCGCACTATCCAACCAAAACTGAATTAGAAGGCTTTCTAACTGAGGTGTTTTTTTAAACTTATTCAAACCCGCTGACAAACTCAAACCTGCTGTCATTTCAATCTCAACTCTTGAATGTTTGTTGAAACTGATTAACATTGTTGAAAGTGTTGGTTTGAAAGTGGTCACCATAATATCCAGCTCATTTGGGGCCACACTTAGTAGCAAACTCAGTGACCAACAGTTCTGAAGCCAGGCAATTAACCAAAAATTATAATGCAGGGGGAAAACAACACAGAGATGGTAAAACAAAGGGAAAGACCCACCCTTTATACAAACAGACGAGGCTAGGAGCCAATTGGCAAAAGATGTGCAGTTTTAAGCAAAAGATGTGCACTTGGCTCAAAGCCTTGACATCATAGAAAACTATGACTAACAGTGTATGTACAACAGATTTAATTTATTTGAATGTACATATCATGATACCAGTTCTCATGAAATTCTATGAGACAGCAATGCTTTAAATATATATATATTTCAAAAATGGTATGTTTCAGTTAATATGAACTTGACTGATTGTATGGGAGCCAGTAATATGTTTCTGAGTGTAGCTACAGAAGTAGGAAAACAGAGAAAGGAGAAATTCTCTCTAGAAATACTGGTGTTCTGAGGGAAGAGGTGAGCCTTGGCTGCTAAAAAATGAGCAAATTGAGAAAACACTGTGAAGAAAATAATTAGAATTAAAATGACCAAAACTTCTGTGGTTAGTTTAAAAAAGGGTGATCACACACCCCACAGTCCTTACAGTTAAAAGACCATGAGGCAAAAGGTCTATATTCTACATGTTTCTTGTATTTTATCATTTCCTCTTACTCCCTCATCCCCTTATTTCCCTTATTTTTCTCCACATACTGTCTTTATCATTGTTCATTTGCAACACTTGTGTGACTTTCTTACCAAATTCATGACCATTTTCCCACCTCTCTTTGTCTCTTAAAATTAAACTGTTATTTTAAGGCTGACATACAAACAGTCTCTGTTTTCTGACTGCGTGGTCTGTGTTGTGCCTCATTTAAAAAGTAGTATTGGATGACGCATCCTTTATAACTTTAGTGTGAGTGGGTGGGACTAAACTGCTGTATGCTGACTAGACAGATATATGTACATTTTTAGTGTTTTTGATATTACAAAAGCAATTAATTCAGAACAGGCTGTTTTTGCAGCTTTTATTCCATTCATGGACTATATGGACTATTTGAAACTTTTAGAATGTTTACCTATTACATCAGACTCTTACGGTGGCTTGCAAAAGTATTCAGCCCCTTGGCTTTTTACCTATTTTGTTACATTACAACCTGAATTGTAAATGTTTTTTAATCTTATTTTATGTGATGGATCTGCACAAAATAGTCTAAGTTGGTGAAGTGAAACAAGAAAAAAATATATTAAAAAAATGAAGCCCCTTAAAAGGTTCTGGTGCAACCAATTACCTTCAAAAGTCACATAATTAGTCAAAAGTAGTCCACCTGTGTGTAATCACATGAAGTGTCACATGGTCTGTCCGTATAAACACACCTTTTCTAAAAGGCCCCAGAGGCTGCGATACCACTATGCAAGACGCAACACACCATGAAGACCAAGGAGCTCTCCAAACAAGTCAGGGACAAAGTTGTTGAGAAGTACAAGTTGGGTTATAAAACAATATCCAAATCTTTGATGATCCCCCGGAGCACCATCTAGTCCATCATCTTCAAATGGAAAGAACATGGTACCACAACGAACCTGCCAAGAGAGGGCTGCCCACCAAAACTCACAGACCGGGCAAAAATGGCATTAATCAGAGAGGCAGTACAGAGGCCAAAGGTAACCCTGAAGGAGTTGCAGAGTTCCACAGCAGAGACTGGATTGTCTGTCCAAAGGACCACAATAAACTGTACACTCCACAGAGCTGGGCTTTATGGAAGAGTAGCCAGAAAAAGCCATTACTTATTGTTAAAAATAAGAAGGCACATTTAGAGTTTGCCAAAAGGCATGTGGGCGACTCACCAAATGTACGGAGGAAGGTGCTCTTGTCAGATGAGAATAAAATTTAACTTTTCATCCACCAAGGAAAATGCTATGTCTGGTGCAAACCCAACACATCCACCCCAAAAACACCATCACCACACTGAAACATGGTGGTGGCAGCATCATGCTGTGGCGATGTTTTTCAGCAGCAGGGACTGGGGAAACTGGTCCGAGTCGAGGGAAAGGTGGATGGTGCTAAATACAGAGATATTCTTGAGCAAAACCTGTGTCAGGCTGCCTGTGATTTGGGACTGGGACAGAGGTTCACCTTCCAGGACAATGATGTGAAGCATATTGCTAAAGCAACACTCGAATAGTGTTTAAGGGGAAACATTTAAATGTGTTGGAATGGCCAAGTCACAGTCCAGACCTCAACCCAATTGAGAATCTGTGGTCAGACTTGAAGATTGCTGTTCACAAGCGAAAACCATCCAACATGAAGGAGCTGGAGCAGTTTTGCCTTGAGGAATGGGCAAAAATCCCAGTGGCAAGATGTGGCAAGCTCATAGAAACTGATCCAGCTGTAACTGCCGCAAAAGGTGGCTCTACAAAGTACTGACTTTAGGGGAGGTGAACAGTTATGCACATTGAAGTTTTACATTATTTTTGTCCTATTTGTTTGCTTCAAAACTAAAATATTCAAAGTTGTAGGCCTGTTCTGTAAATAAAATGGTACAAACTCTAAAACAATCCAGTTTAATTCAGGTTGTGAGGTAACAAAATGGAAAATGCCTGGGGGGGTGAATACTTTTGCAAGGCACTGTATATCATTTGAAATGCAAAAAGCCTAAAACTTACATGGGCGCAGCATTCAAATTATTGGTGTCAGGGTGTTTGAGTCTAAAATTTTACATGAAATAAAACTCCAAAGGATCCTCATCTCCTGTCCCTTTCTCTTCTGGCTCTCCAATAAGACATAAGTCATATTTGAATCTGAAATAAAAGTGGGTGCAATTTAAAGATCTCTAGTACTGCAGCTCAGCGGTGACCTTTTGAGCATGCAAGCAAAATGCACTACAGCTACTGAAAACCCTTAAAAAATCTGTTACCAGGCTTTGCGAAGAAGTTGTTTAGAACCTTGCCAGAAAAAGCCTCGACTCTCATGAAACTAATAACATGAGCAGGTGTGGTTTGTTAACTTTGTTAAGTATCGATGAGTACATCTACAAGGTAGATGTACATAATGAAGTGGCTCATCTGTGCCTATCTTAGCAGCAGAAGCGACTTATGTTGTGAATCAGCTTGTGGTCTTACTTTCTAAAATATTAAAACAGATGGACTACAATTAAATGAAGATGACACAGAATTTTAGAAAGTGGTGACCATCAAACGGAATAAGAGCCTGAAGTTAATCAAATGAATGAGAGATTTTGTCATCCTGCACAACGGTAAGATGGTTCATACTCTTCATTCCCATCTTCACGTTCCTTGACTAATGCAGTGTCAGTGGTGCTGATAGTTTAGTTGCTTTTACAAAATGCAGCACCCACGGTTCCAACTTGCATACAAACAGAGGACCTTGCATTGTTCTTGTTTCTTTATATTTGCTGTATTGTGTTTGAAGCAACTCCATATGTGTGCATTCACTTTAGCTGTAAATGAGAATTTGATTTGTTGACTTTTCATAACTTCATGTTATTTGCATTTGAAAAATGTTATTCCTTGTGTTTCCTTTTTGTTATAATAATTATTCCTCTTGTTGTTATTATAGTTATCATAAGTATTATTAGTATTATTGGTGCATGATCACAGGGATGGGTTATAGTTCAGCGTTTGTAAGCATGAAAACCACTGACAGGTAAAGGGAATAACATTGCCTATCTTGTTACAGTGGTACCTGTCAACGGATGGGATATATTAGTTAATGAATAAATTAGACAGTCAGTTCTTGGAGTTTGTGTGGAGGAAGCAGGGAAGAAGGAAGGGCAAGCATAAGGTTCTCAGTGACTTTGACACAGGCCAAATTGTGATGTCCAAAACAACAGGTGTTGTGGTGTGTCCCTGGTAAGCAGCAATACCTACCAAGAGTGGTCCATGTAAGGACAAACAGCATTAACCAACTGAGCATCAAACTAGTCTGAGCCTTAGAGGCACCACCTTGCAACCTACAGGCAGGGCCGTATTACCGACCGGGCGAGTGGGGCTGGCGCCCCGGGGCCCATGGATCCAGGGGGGCCCAACAACAATCC
>JBBPCX010005907.1:0-18206 GCA_037974365.1 Hydrocynus forskahlii
TCACTAGGGGCTCGGACCTGGACTTTGTAAAGCTGCTTTGTGACAACCTGGTTGTAAAAAGCGCTATAAAAATAAAAATGAATTGAATTGAATTGAATCAATACCTTAACATGGTGCTTAATGAACTAGAACGATGCTAGAAAGATCATACCTGAAAACGAAAGCATCTGCTTTATTCACACACGAAACAATACACGCACTACAACACAAACTAGGCACGGGGGCCAGAGGTGAGGAAGAAGATACGAGTAGAGACGAGGAGGAGAGAAGAGGAGAAAATACACCGGGGGGGACAGGTGAGGAAAACAACCACACACCAAACAGACGTTAATGCAGCGACACTACAGCTGAGGACCGAGCCCCTTAAGTACCAGTCCTTGGGCAATCAGTTCTAGGTTATGGTCCGCAGCTGTAGATAGTTCTGCGGACCTGCAGCGACCCCCAGTGGTTGCAGCAGGAATTGTGACAGTACCCCCCCCATTGCGCCACTCTGGGACGCTGAAATGGTCCTCCCAGTCCATCTGACATACGAGGGAGCGCACGGAACGACCTCCAAGGAGTTGGTGGATGAGGAGGGGGCGGAGGCTGTCTCCACGCAGAAGCAGAGGAGGTCAGGAGGTGGAGCCGAAGCAGAAGCCATGGTGTCAGGATGTGGAGTTGAGGCCGGCGCGGGAACCGGCGCTGGATCTGGAGCTGAGGCCGGCACGGGAGCCGGCACTGGTTCTGGAACTGGGTCTGGAGCTGGCTCTGAAACTGGAGCTGGTTCGGGATCTGAGACTGGTGCAGGAGTCGGCGCAGGTCCTAGGGCAGAGGCCGGCGAGGCGGCAGCATGGGAAGGACCGGTACAGGAACCGGTGCAGGTCCAGAAGTTTAGGCCAGCGACAGAGCCGGGCGACGGAGCCGGAGCCGTCTCTGAAGATTGGACGGTCGGTGTGGGGACCGGTTCTGACTCTGGAGGCTGGACGACCGGTGCAGGAGCCGGCTCTGGCTCTGGAGGCTGGACGACCGGTGCGGGGACTGGTTCTGGCTCTGGAGGCTGGATGGCCGGTGCGGGGACTGGTTCTGGCTTTGGAGGCTGGACGGCCGATACAGGGACTGACTCTGGAGGCTGGACGAACGGTGCGTGAACCGGCTCTGGCTCTGGAGGCTGGACGGCCAGTGCGGGGACCGGTTCTGGCTCCAGAGACTGGACGGCCGGCGCAGGGACCGGATCTGGTTCTGGAGGCTGGACGACCGGCGCGGGGACCAGCTCTGGTTCTGGAGGCTGGACGGCTGGCGCGGGAACCGGCTCTTGGAGAGTCGAGGCCGGTGCGGGAACCGGGTCTTGGAGAGTCGAGGCCGGTGCGGGAACCGGCTCTTGGAGAGTCGGGCCAGTGTGGGAACCGGCGCTGGAGTCGGCGAGGCCGGTGCGGGAACTGGCGCTGGAGTCGGCGAGGCCGGTGCGGGAACCAGTGTAGAGTCTCGTGCTGGGCACAGAGGGTGGAAGAGAGGAAGAATTGAGAGAGGTGGGTTTTAGTGAGACTGGACTAGGAGAAACGGGATGGAGAGGAGCTGGACTAGGAGAAGCCCTATGGACATGATCTGGGTTGAATTGACCTGTTTTGGACCGGATGGGTGATCATGATCGAATCGGGTCAGGAGGGTACAAATGGAAGAGTTCCATGAACCGACTGAGTGCAATTACCCCCTCCAGTGACCCGGGTAGCGTGCGACGGTCCAGTTCATCCTTCAATTGAGGTGCCAACTCAGCCCGATACTCCTCACAGAGAACAGCTTCACTTCACAAACCCCGGGGCGCCCGGGCGCGGAATTCCGCCGCATACTCCATGATGGAGCGAGCTCCCTGACGTATGAATGCCAGCCAGGGGAAAGATGCCTCACCGGAGGGATTCCCTGAGTTCACCGACGTCTTACCGCTGTTATGGGTACCGCCATCTTGGATTAGCTGGGTGCTGAGCATACTGGAGGAGTCGAGAGGTGAGCTGAACGAGGAGTTGGGAAGATTCGCCGTGCCTTGCTGGTCGCTGCATTCTGTCATAATTCGGTTTGGCACGGGCGGAAGAGGTGAGAAGGAGGCACGTTCGCAGATCTTCATATAGAATATTAATTCACACACGAAACAATACAAGCACTACAACACAAACTAGGCACGGGGGCCAGAGGTGAGGAAGAGGAGACGAGTAGAGACAAGGAGGAGAGAAGAGGCGAAAATAGACCGGGGAGGACAGGTGAGGAAAACAACCACACACCAAACAGACGTTAATGCAGCAACACTACAGCTCAGGACAGAGCCCCTTAAGTACCAGTCCTTGGGCAATCAGTTCTAGATTATGGTCCGCAGCTGTAGATAGTTCTGCGGACCTGCAGCGACCCCCAGTGGTCGCAGCAGGAATTGTGACAGTTACATAACTGCTTTAAGGCTGTTAAAAGACTAATTTATGTATCTCTGCTAGGTCTTTTTCAGAGATGGAAAAAAGGATTGATTTCCTTTTATGGATGTTAATGAGCCACATTTTGAAACTAGTGTCATTGGATCATTTCTACTGATCGACTTACCAAGACTTGTTGAAACATGTGAAAAAAAAACCCAGATAGTAAAAGTCAGAAACAAAATGAACATGTCATACCGCAATTGGCTGGTCCCTTCTTGCGTGAACCGGCAATCTCATTTCCATAGCGATCAACACACCAGCATTGGCCGCTGCTACCATGGCACTGGTGAGACCTATAGAAACCGTCCCCATCACAAGAAGGGATGTATTGACCTACACAAACACACACACACAGACACACGTTCACATGTTATATTTGATGACTAGCAGAACATCATTGCTCCTACCAGCAGCTCTCACTACCAGCTACAGCTTCATAGCATCCTAGGTTAAAGCTACAAAACAAGCAGACATACCAAATATTTTCAGTACTTGAATAAAATATTATTATTCATGCCTATTCCTTTTTATTTTTGAACATTTTATTGTGCCTGCAGAGTTATCTCTGTGTGTCTGCTCAGAAGGATTAAAAAATCCCTTTTCATGTCCGATTTCCACTATACATCTCATTGCTTTTTCCACACAAATTAAAGACATGACCTTGGGAGACCAGACTACAGCAGACTACAGCAGAAATCTGGCAAACCTCAACAGAGTTGCTAGTTTATTAGGTATATTGTATCTGGAGGAGGATGTTGTGATATCACAATACTTCAAAATATTTTTGTGATAGATGACATGCACCACCATATTTAGATTATTTGATGCTGATAAGAACAGAGCAAAAGCTTCAGCTGTTCCACTTTTAAAAGCAACCCCACAAAAATTCAAGCTTTAAGAATATTACTCTGCACTTAATCACAATTAAACAGGAGTGATTTAATTTTTTGTTATGAAACATCAATCAAATATCAAGCACTGAATGGGTCAAAAAAACAGACAGACAGACAGACAAACAAGAGAGAGAGAGAGAGAGAGAGAGAGAGAGAAAGAGAGAACTTTTACCCAATAACTTCTTCTCAGCTTGTTGTTTGTGAATATTGGTAATCTCTGACTGGCAGGGAGAATCTAAAACATGAGAAATGATTATTACTACATATACAAATTACAAACACCTGATCTAAAAAGAATGCTGAATATTCTTGTCAGGTTTAAAAATTATCTGTCATAACACAACAGACCAAATTGGTCGGTATTATCACAGTATCACTAAAATAATGTGTACTGAAAATGCACACTGATAAAATCCACTGATAACTAAAAAATCTTCAACTAATTATACACATTTATCTAAATGATTTTCAAAAGCTTCTATACACATGATTTTACCCGATGCAACTAATTGCAGCCTTTGGTGACAATATTTGATCAAATACATATAAAAAAATATTTATCTGATACAGATGGTTGTTAACCTGGGAAGTGTGAAAGTTCTGTTCAGCAGCTAGCACAGACTCAAACCAGTACATCATTTTGCAAAAAAGACATAATTTGACTTATCTATTTTATTTAAAGTATACTACTAGTTTAATGCAGCTACCTTGCAAGATACATTTCCATCAGATGTTTGTGTTTAAGTCTTTACCCTGGTGTCTCTGGAAGCAAGAGCACCATTCTTGGCTGGAGATGACTTGGTCTCGGCCGGAGTCACATGATCTAAAGAAGGCCTTAGTGCAGGTGTTGTGCAGGCCCACTAGCTCTGATTGGTCCAGGTGCAGGTCAAAGTTGACATCCAGTCTGGTGAACATCCAGCCCAAAGAATCCTTACAGAGAGGAACCTTACTCATGTCTATTCCTATACACACGGGAATAGGAACAAGAGAAAAAAAGGAGAAATGTATTTTCATTTAGCATTCTGAACAGCCATTCTGAGCCACCCATGTGTCAGGGCTGAACTCTGTGATGGTGGGTGGCCACTAGTGGCCACCCTTGTTTAAGTTTGTATTTGGGGTATGTGTTGGGCTTTTAATTTGAAGGGCTTATGTAGCAGCAATGAGGAGTCACAGCTGTGTGTGGTTAAAGTGTTTGAGTTGGTTATTGGTGGGTGGGTTTTAAAGTGTTTGAGTTGGTTATTGGTGGGTAGGTCAACCATCAGTCTGGATGTGCTTCAAGTTCTCCTGTTCCCTTTTGTTTAAAGTTATACTGGCCCTCGTGCCTTTTGTTTGAGTTTTGTTTAAAAGAATAAAGATCATTGAAAGCATGGATGTCTGCCGCTGCGCCCGCCATCATTGGGAAACAAGGGAGAAACGTGACAGATTGACCCACCAACAAACAAAGGCAGGCACCGTTGCTCTGGAGAGAGCTGACCCCGGAGCAACAAGATCAGCTCATGGGGGAATTCGCCAAGCAGATGGCTCGGGACTGGGTGGAACGCAACGGCCGAGGGTGGCCGGCACCCCCGCCAGCGAGGAAGCAGGCACGTATGGCTCATTAATAGATCCTTTGCGGCCCACAGTAGCCGCAGCCTTAGCTTTAGCCAAAGCCCGAAAGGATGTAGAGTTAGCCCCAGCCGAGAGGCTTGTAGAGTTAGCCCCAGCCGAGAGGCTTGTAGAGTTAGCCCCAGCCGAGAGGCTTGTAGAGATAGCCCCAGCCGATAAGCCTTTAGCCTTAGCCCCAGCTGAGAAGCCTGTAGCACTACCCGAGAGGCCTGTGGATTTAGCCTAAGCCCTGAGGCCGATAGCCTCAGCCTCAGCCCTAGCAGAGAGGCCTGTAGCCCAAGCCAAAGGGCCTTTAGCCGTAGCAGCAGCCCTAGAAGGGCCTTTAGTCATAGCAGCAGCCCTAGAACCCTTCAAAGGGCCAAAGGGCCTTTAGCCGTAGCCATAGCCGCCTGAGAAGGGCCTTTAGCTGTAGCCGTAGCCTCCGAAGAAGGGCCTTTAAAGGTAAAGGTGGGGCAGGAAACTCCATCAGGGGAAGGGGTCTTCTCCTGAATTTTTTGGGGGGGTGGTACTGGGGTCATTGAGGGCTCCGGTGGAGCCAATGGAGAGGGCTCCAACCCCGAGGACAGAGAGGGGGGTCTGGTAAGGGGCCCTGCCTCCAAGCACAGCAAGGGGTTCCCCGCAGAGGGTCTACCAGGAGGGGGCTTGGCTCCCAAGAACAGTGTGGAGCTCCTATTAAGGGGCTCAGCCCCGAAGGACAATGGTGGGCTCCCGGCAGAGGGGCTCCCTGGAGGGGGCTCCATTCCAGAGGACACTGAGGGGCTCCCGGTCGGGGGATCCACTCCAGAGGACTCTGAGGGGCTCCCGGTAGGGGGCTCCACTTCAGAGGACAGTGACAGTGAGGGGCTCCTGGTAGGGGGCTCCGCCCCTAAGGACAGTGAGAGGATTACAGGAAGGGGCTCTGCCCCCGAGGACAGTGAAGGGCTCACAGTAGGGAGCTCTGCCCTTGAAGACAGTATGGAGCTCCTGGTAAGGGGCTTCTCCTCAGAGGACAGTGTGGGGCTCCTTAGAGGGAGCTCCTCAGACATCAGACATGAGTTGGAACTCTCAAAGGGGAGAGATCCACGGGACCCACCCGGGCTGCCCTGGACGTGCGGTGCGCCAGCCAAGAAGTGTTAATGTGAGAGACAGCCGGGTAGGGCTCATGGGACGCTTCCCTTTGCCTCCGCCTCCCCCTCCTCCAGCTTTGGGTGTTTCCTGGGCGCCCCGGGGGTGCGCTGTAGGAGGTGGTGTGCTGTCAGGGCTGAAGTCTGTGATGGTGGGTGGCCACTAAAGGCCACCCTTGTTTATGTTTGTATTTGGGGTATGTGTTGGGCTTTTAATTGGTAGGGTTTATGTAGCAGCAATGAGGAGTCACAGCTGTGTGTGGTTAAAGTGTTTGAGTTGGTTATTGGTGGGTGGGTTTTGAGTTATAAAAGGGTTTGTGTTTTAGTTTCAGGTGTGGGTCAACCGTCAGTCTGGATGTGCTTTGAGTTCTCCTGTTCCCTTTTGTTTAAAGTTATACTGGCCCTCGTGCCTTTTGTTTGAGTTTTGTTTAAAAGAATAAAGATCATTGAAAGCATGGATGTCTGCCTCCGCGCCCGCCATCATTGGGAAACAAGGGGGAAACGTGACACCATGAATGTATCAGGCACAGCAGTGTTGCCAAAGTGTTGCAAGTTCAACTTGCTAGTATACTATTTTTACTGGTGATGCTAGTATAGCATCAACTTGCTAGTATACTATTTTTATTGGTGATGTGTGAAACTTTGCCAACACTGCTGTGCCTGATACATTCATGGGAGGCTCATTCTACATCTGACTGTTGTCCCCTGAGCATGCTAATTCAGCTCCAGAGCTGCTCATCTAGTCTAGGAACAATACACGCCGTGGATGTAAGTTATATTCATGAGTGGGTCTTTTACTGTGTTCCAGTGGTTTGCCTATAATAAATTAATGGATATTTTTATTCTTACTGGGAGCTGTTACCAAAAAAACTTGTTAATAATCACTGGGCACAGACCTACAACAAAATGGCATTTCTGATAAAATGGCACAGTTGGTTTGGGTGTGCACATGGGGTTTGTGAGATACTCTAGCAGATATTTGTGAGTATGGAAGTGTTCTATGGGAGACTTACTTTTATCTGGTTTCTGGAACTTGCGTTTCTTACTGGGATTTCCAGCTTCATGCTGATCTCGAATCCAGTCTCTCAGCTTGTTGACAACATCACTTAGTTCAGCATCACTGCACTCTAAACATGAACAGATACACAAACTTAGTTACTTTTAAAACATATTCAGTAGGAGTATGTAGTCTTTTGTGTTCAACCACATGGCAAGTCTAAGACTAGAAGCTTTCATTTGAAAAGCTGTCAAAATCACAATGACTGATTTTATAAAGCTGTAATGAACTGAAGAGTAGAAAAAAATTAAAAGAGCACAATAAATTGGGACTGACACTTCAGCCTGTATATATGCCTACAGTAACTGTTTTTTGCAGTGCTCATTAACAATCTGACACCTGGACTTAGCTCATCTGTGTAAGCCTTTATGAGCTATAACTGAATGCAGTGCTAAGTTCCATATCTGAGCAATAGATTTATAATGGTAGAACTGATTTATGTTCATTTTGTGAATCAATGAAGATGAAAAAAGCAAACATTATGAGACTGCGCCCATACATTTTTAATCTGATCTATTCATCTCTCTCTCTCTTTTTTGCATGCGTTTGCTCTCATGCTCAGATTTTGAGACAGAAAACTTTTAATAGGTTTCTAAGGGATACAGACTTTTAGAGAGGAGCAAAATAAGGACAGTTTGTTGGACTGTAATTCATAAAATAAACGTGCTCTTATTTGCCAAAAAACCATTAGGGCTCTCTGTACCATTCAGAAAGGATGAGAAAGACTGAGAGAAAGAGTGTGTATGTGTGTGTGTGTGTGAGAGTGAGAGAGAAAGAGATAAATAGGGCATTATGAAGTAGTAGAAGTACTTTGTGTTCTTTGTATGTGTGTGTGTGTACCTTTCTTCTCCACAGGGTTGTCTGATTGTGTAAGGCAGGGACACACTCCTGAACATTTAATTGAAATCTGCTTTCCAGAAATACATGCTTGATACTCCAGTTTACACTACAGCGCGCACACACACACACACACACACACACACACACACACACACACGGATTAGATCAGTGTAGTGCATTGTCGGTTAGAAATTAATCTTTTGATTGAGCACCTTCCTGAAAATTTGCATGCTGTAATCGCACTACGAGCACACACATTATTTGATATTACTGGAATACTTTAATTGTGTAGCTATAAACGCATTTGTAACCTTGGTAGAGTAAGTGTGTCCGTCTGTTCCACAGACCGGTGATGGATGCACTACCGGACATCTCTTACACTTCAGCAGAGCTGGATTTAAGCCCATTCCCTTAGTAAAGCTACAAAGACAGAAAGAAAGAGAGGGTGAGTCAGGGGTGACTGCTGTTGATGTCTTAACAACACATAATGTGGAAAGGGTTATGCTGATTTAAAGCTACATTCAAAGAGACTGGACTTGGCTTTGCCTTTATGCTCTTTCACCTCTGTGGTCCTTTCAATTCTTTTTTTTTAATTCAATCTTTATTACTGCTACAGGGTGAATCCGAATCTTTATTCTCATGTGTCTGCTTGTATGTTCCTGAGTGAAGAAGGAACACTGGGTCTGAATCATCAAAAGTTGTTCTTTCCAAAACAACTCCTAAGCAAGCAAAAATACAGAGAAATCTTTTTCTTCAAGATGGCTTCCATGGATTAGTTATTCAAACCTTTCTGCTTTCCACCTGTCTCTCTGTATTGAGCTTTTTATTATTTCATTGCTCATGCAGCTTTTTTATACTAAGGACTTATAATATGAAAAGAGAACTGTCCTCACTGTCTTACAAACAAGAGATTGAAGTAGTTCAATCTCTTTTTTAGCCATATAATTCACTCCTCTACAGCAGTTTACCTCTGCCAGTTTGCACTCGATATTTGAATGATGCCCTGTACAGACCAGTCAGTTGGAACATATCATTTATAACATATTATAGCATAGTAAAACTATGGGACAATGAGAGGTAACAACGTCATTACATCATTCATTATTTATATACAGTAACCCCACACTTTAACGCAGATCAGCAGTCGCAGTTTCAGTCCATCGCAGATTTTTTCTGAGAACCGAACTGCACTAACGCAGAAACGTATATTATTTATACTTGTAGTAACATTAGGGTAGTATAGAATATTAATTAAAAGGAATTAAAATCTGCCTTGACTGATTTGCGGCAATTTTTTGTAACTGAAAATTTCAGCAATGTAGTTTTAAATGAGTAATTCCATTACAACTTACCTCCCACCCTCCCAGTTCAGTAATGGATTTTCTTAAAAAATAAAAAAAAGTGAAAATATAAAAAATTCTTCACATATTGTCATCTGCATTGTCAGCGGCCACTAGAGGCCACTCAGAGTAAGGCGATCTGGACCAAGCCACGGGGGGAATTGGCGAGGGTTAGTTGGTTCTCCATCACAGAGTTGCTGGGTGGATTCAGCTCTGAGGATGAGCTGTATTGGGATGTCTGGAGCAGCAGGTCAGCCAATGCCCCAACAATCCTGGCTCCGGAGGTGTTTGCTGGCTCGCTCCAGGGCTCGGGGCTGCAGGAGGCGAGGTAGTACACGACACCCCTGTCTCCAGTCTGCTGACCAGCCGCCCAAGAAGTCCTCAACATCTTCCGGAGCAAGTCCACACACAGCTGTGCCTGACTCGCCCTGTGCTGGTCTGGCAAGCCTCATACACAGCCATGAGCTCCCGTGCCTCGCGGAAGATGGCTGCCCCCAACGGCAGCCCCGAGGATGAGGACCCTGCCCACGCCGGCTCCGTGGACCCGGGTACCCGTTCCTGCTGCTGCTGGTCCAGACGCTGCAGCCCTGGTTTCGTTTTGTGCAGCGGCAGCCCCCATGAGTGTTCCAAAAGCTGCAACCCTGGTTTTGTTTCGTGCAGCCCCAATTCCAGAAGATGCTGCCGATTTCATTTTGTGCAGTTGTATCCCCAAGTCCAGAGGTGGCTGCCCTCGTTTGTGTTCCTGAAGCTGCTGCCCACGTATGTGGTTCGAAAGCGGCAGCCACCGTGAGTGTTCCTAGAGCTGTAGCCCTGGTTTCATTTTGTGCAGCTGCAGTCCCAGTTCCAGAAACTGATGCTCTGGTTTTGTTTCATGCAGCTGCAGCCTTAAATCCAGAAGTTGCAGTCCGTGTTCCTGTTCCAGAGCCACGGTGGCCACTGCTACCCTGGAGGGGACTAGGACCCCTGGTGCTCTGGGATTGCGCCGTTGGAGGGGGGGTGTAGTTGGGATAACCGGGAAAGGACCAGGGGGGTTTTCCGCCAAGATTCTTTTGGGGGTGTAGTAGGGGATCTGCAGGTGAGCCCCGAGGAGTCTCACCTGCAGGGACTAATGGAATAGTGGGACCCACACAGGCTGCCCTGGCTGTGCTGAACGTTTGAGTTAAGTGATTGTGTTTTGATTTGTTCTTGGTTTAGTTCAGTTTGCATTTAAGCTTTTTTGTTTTGTGGTACTGATGTCAGTCCACCATCACACTAACTCTTAATGTAGTATGATTCAGTGTGGTCTTTTGCTTGGGTGTGAGCCCTCATGCCTTTTTGTTTTGCCCTTTTGTCAATAAAGAAAGTCTAATAACTACAGAAACCTGCATTTGCGCCTCCTTCACTTTGCACCACGACATGACACTTACTCGTTACTGGGTTTGGTTTAAAATGTACACTGAACCCTAGAATAATTAGCAACATGTATTTATTAATTTCAAAAATTAATTTCTCACTTGGTTTCATTTTTTGCAACATCCGCCACACCCCCAGCGGTCTGGATTCCCGGACCACTAAAACCGAGGCTTGCCTGCCATGCCCCCTGCAGCTGAGGAATCCAGGCCACTGGGAAGAGGCGCATCTGTCTCGTCCCCTTGTCTCAAGTGTGTTTGTTTAGGTTTGGGCAGGTGTTAGACGCCCGCCTTCTATGGCAGCAGTGTCCCCTTTAGGTGAATGCCTGTGTGACGGACCAACCAAAAGAACCAGGGGAGTACGATTTTTAAAAAGTCAAAAATGTCTTTACTTACAAAATATCAGTGGCAATTCAACATAAAGCAAACATAAGCAAAGCAACAAGTTAACTCAAACCAACCACTGCCACATGTCAAACATCTTCCACTACCAACTCAAAGACACTACAACAAACCATAGGGGAAACAAGCAAGACTACAAACATGTGAACAGCTACCAAAAAAAAAATCTTAATTGAGTGAAAACAATAAACAAAGCAAAACTCAAATGAATACAAATAATACTTTACAATTCAAATACTAAAGTGAATAAATCAACCACTTCTGAGGTTCAGTGGATGGTTGGGTCCAGTGTTGATCAGCAACAATCAAGGTATAGGGGGAGCTGTTTTCCTATCACCGGCTGACCTCAACTCATTGAGTAACCCAACGAAAGAAAAGAAAATTAGACAACTGAAAACAAATGAAATATGTACATCTACACAAATGACTCAGCTGTCAATAAATTTAAAAAATTAATCAAAAATGTAATTAACATAATGAAATTATAATTAACTATACTTAAATAATTATGCTAAAAAACATCACCAATGTGGCATCAGTCACATCCTCTTCCACTTCAGAGGCTTCACTCAGGCAGCGAGACAAGCAGTCTGCAATGACATTGTTTTGGCCTGGGACATGTTGAATCTTGAAATGATAGGGCTGCACTGCCAAGTACCACCTTGTGATGCGGCTATTAGTATCCTTCATTTGCTGGAGCCACTGCAACGCCCAAAATAAACTCACGACCCAGAAGGTAATATCTCAGAGTGTCCAAAGCCCACTTCACAGCCAGGTACTCCTTCTCAGAAGCATCGGTCTGGACAATAAATGTGTTCTCAAAGTCTGGGTTGTACAAAACTGAGTTCTGATGAAAGGCAGTCCGGATATCATGAAAAGCTACCTTGGCTGCATTAGACCAATGAAGTTTGTTCGGAGACCTGGGGCCCACCATGTCAGTCAATAAAGCGGCTCTTGCTGAAAAATTGGGAATAAATCTATGGTAGAAAGCAGCCATCCCACTGAAAGAACGCAATTGTTCTGTGGCAAAGGGCAATTTTGAATAGCTTTCACCTTCTGTACTTGTGGCTTGACTACACCTCCACCAACAGTGAAACCCAGATTCTCAGTTTCAGGTTTTGCAAAGTCACACTTTGAAGAGTTGCCTGTAAGTCCAGCTGACCGTAGGCTGCCCAGCACAATTCTCAGGTGTCTAAGGTGTTCCTGCCAGTTATCACTGTAAACGACAATGGCATCAAGATAGGACAAGGCAAAGTCAGTCAAACCATTTAATAACTGATCCATTAGCCTCTGGAATCGAGCAGGTGCCCCATGAAGGCCAAATGGAAGTACCAAAAAATGGTAAGTTCCCCACAGTGTTCGAAAGGCTGTTAAATATCTGGCTTTCCCCAAACGCTCAATAAATTAATCAATTCTTGGGGTGGGATAGGAGTCAAACTTGGTGACTGGTGTCACTAGATGGCACCACTCACTTTCAGATGGCTCAATAATGCCCAAAAAAGCATCAGATCAACATCCTCCTTCAGCAACTTCAGCAGCCGCTCTGGAATCCTGTAACTCATCCTGCGCACAACTGCATTATCCTTTACAACAATCTCATGCTCTGTTAACCTAGTACGGCCAGGAACTTAGGAAAACACTGGAGATGTTATCAGCTGTCTCACCTGAGTTTTTTTATCTGGGGGTAGGTGCTCCAGATTCTGACCTACTTTACTTGGCACAGGCAGGTACTGTTCTTCCACTTCATCATCCTCCACTCTCCTGATCATTGGGTTCATTCCATTGCTTCAAAAGATTGAGATGAAGGACTTTCCCTGAACAGTCCTGCTCTGGAAGGCAGACCTCATACGTAGTAGGCCCTAGCTTCCGCTTCATTAAAAAATGAGCCTTGCCATTTTGCAAGCAACTTACTTTCATGTGTGGGAAGCGTGACAAGCACTTTCTGATCTGGCTCAAAACTGCGTTCCCGGGCCCTCCTATCATACCAGGTTTTTTGCTGTTGCTGAGCCTCTTCATGTGTTCCTGTGCCAGAGCAGCCATCTTCTCCAGTCGTTCTCTCATCTGAATGACATAGGAGACAACATTAACAGTTTCCTTCTTCATTTCCTACCCAGTGCTCTTTCAACAGGCTTAAAGGTCCCCTTACCGCATAGCCATATAGCAGTTCAAATGGTGAAAAGCCTGCTGAGGCCTGTGGCACCTCTCTATAAGCAAACATTAGAAATGGCAGCCACTGATCCCAGTCGGTCCATGTCATTGAAAAATTTACGCAACATCTGCTTTAATGTCTGGTTAAACCTTTTTGAGAGGCCATCAGTCTGTGGATGATAAGGGGTTGTCCTCAGACCCTTGATTCCCACCAGCTGATAAACCTGCTTTAGCAGCATAGACATATAATTAGTTCCATGATCTGTTAAAACTACAGCAGCGAACCCAACATGTGCAAATAGCTGGATCAAACACTTTGCAATATGAGTTGCCCTAATACACCTTAGTGGAAATACTTCTGGGTATTTAGTTGCATAGTCAGTAATCATCAATTACCATTTTGCTCCTTTCCACTAGTCCCACAATGTCCATCCCTATTTGCTCAAAGGGAGTACTTATGATTGGCAAAGGCTGAAGAGGGCCTCTTGGTGAAGTCTTTTGACACACTTGACAACTTTTACAGTACCGTGCAACATCATCCCGCAACCCGAGCCAATGAAAGTAGCAATGGATCCGGTCGATGGTCTTTGTCTTCCCCAGGTGGCCAGCCCAAGGAATAGAGTGTCCCACGGACAACACTGCCTCCCGTTCACCCTTGGGAATGACCAGCTGCTTTACATCTCCACACTATTGGTAGAGCACACCATTCTGCAAAAAGAATCTTTCACCATTAGAAGCTTCCACTTGCTATCTGACATCACATTAAGCACTTTTTAACCAGGCGGACAATGCTGGATCTGTCTTTTGTAACTCTTCAATGTTAGAGGGCAACTGTACATTTAATGGCAACTCAGGATAACTCAGTCCTTCCTGACGGTGTGCACCATGTTTAAGCTTTTCTTAAGTTCCTTGTCTGTGTGACTTCCGAGATTTAGTTAGCACTGGCTCCAAGTCTGCATCAAAGAAGGTTAGAGCGCTCAACGATTCCAACTGCTCAGTTTTCGATTAGACCTTGTCACTACTACATTACAGATCTGTTTGTGATGTAGCAAATCAAAAAGAATAGGTAAATCATTGCCAAGTATCCCTGGGAATGGGAGTTTGTCAGCAACACATTAGCAAATATTGTTGATTTTGTACTTCCACATATAAATTGGCAGTAGGGAGTCAAGGGCGGAGCTGTGGGGTGGCCACGGTGAATTCTGGCCACCCCAAGCACCGCATCACAGTTGTCACTATTTTTTTCCTGCACTGCAGTGTTTCTACCCGGGCACTTTTGCTGCGTGCACACTTCTGCTCCGTGCACTCATTCCAAATATTGTTGCAGTGTGTGGTTTAGGTGCCTTAAATAAACTGGCCAGCCAGGAAATTTTGGGCCGGCGCGGATATTGCACAGGTTTGTAACTCTTGCCACTGTCCTTTCCCACTTTCCATTCTGCAAAAGTCCAAGGCTGGTTCCTTTTCCAGGCTGCTACATACACCTCCGTCCACCTGGCAGCTTCTCATGCTGTGGAAGGATCATGCTCCCGTATCCACACCTGCAACTCAGGGCACACCATTTTCAAGTACTGCTCCAAATAATCATCTCCCCAACATCTTTACCTTTTGGTTGCATCCATTTCCCATAAAGTTCTCTTAACCATACATAAAGTTATTTTGGACTTTCACCTGGGTGGACCTCTACGGAGCGAAACCGCTGCAGAAAAGTTTCAGGATTAATATCAAACTTTTTTAAGATGGCTTCTTTCACCTTGTCATACTCAACAGATTCTTCTATATCCATGTTAACATAGGCACTTCTAGCCTTGCCAGTGAGCAAGGGGATTAAAGGCATTGCCCAAACTTCAAGCAACAACTGGCATGCTAATGCAGTTTGATCAAAAGTTATAAGAAAATGTTCAACATCGTCCATATCTGTCAGTTTCTAAAATTTCTGGTTGTTGAGCATAATGGTACTGACCTGAAACAATTTGAGGTGTATTTTGCCTTTCAATTCCTCGTCCTGACTGAGACATTTGAACTGGCTGGTCCCCTTGCTGCCCAAGGCCAACCGAGTCAGGAGAACCGACAACTGGTTGTCTCTAACCCTCATGTCGGACTCTCGTACCCTGGGGTAGTATGTACATGAACATCACGTTAGAGCTGGCTGAACTGATGTTGCAGACTCCTGAGCCTTCGCTCTTGTTGCAGTGCCTCTCTCTCACAACAGGCCTCACGGGGCTCCTGCTGTATAATATGAGCATGCAAGATGTCTGTTAATTCTTGCAAAGTTGACTCACTTCCTTCCTTTGTCCCAGGCGCCATTGCAGCTTCATTAGCAGACTCTTTACCCTTGTTTTGAGGCTCCTCCTGAGAAATGTTTGGCTTCTTGCTGCCCCCTCTGCCACGCATCATGGCAAAACCCCAAAATAAAGCAAAAAAAATCCCAAAAAACTAACTCACTCTCACTGGGTTGGTCCAAAACAAAAAAGAAATCCCACTTCTGACACCACTTGTGATGGACCAACCAAAAGAACCAGTGGAGTTTGATTTTTTAAAAGTCAAAAATGTCTTTACCTGCAAAATATCAGCAGCAGCTCAACATAAATCAAACATAAGCAAAGCAACAAGTTAACTCAAACCAACCACTGCCACATGTCAAACATCTTCCACTACCAGACACTACTTATAGTGGGTGATCAGGCCATTAAACAAACCATAGGGGGAACAAACAAGACTACAAACATCAAGACAACACCAAAACATGTGAACAGCTACCAAAACAAAAATCTGAATTGAGTGAAAACAATAAACAATAAAGCAAAACTCAAATGAATACAAATAATACTTTACAATTCAAATACTAAAGTAGGTTCAGTGGATGGTTGGGTTCAGTGTTGATCAGCAACAAACAAGGTATAGGCGGAGCTGTTTCCCCATCACCAGTTGACCTCAACTCATTGGGTGACCCAACAAAAGAAAATAAAATTAGACAACTGAAATCAAATGAAATATGTGCACCTACACAAATGTCTCAGCTGTCAATAAATTCAGATAATTAATAAAAAATGTAATTAACATAATGAAATTATAATTAACTATACTTAAATAATTATGCTAAAAACATCACCAATGTGCGGCGGCGTCCATCACAGCCTGGTTGGTTTAGTCCTCGTGCCCTGATCATTAGTTTGTGAGTCAGGTATTCCCCCTTGTGTGTGAACCTGTGTTTAATTCATGTTAATTGGTTTACATTTGTCATTGGTTCCTGTCTCTGGCTCTGTGTATTCTGTCTCAGTTAAAGCCCCTGTAGGTCCAACAGTCCAGCATGCTGTCACCCTCATGGAAAGCCATCGTAAATCATCTTGGCAAACTCTTGGGGTACCTTGTCTCTAACCCTCATGTTGGACTCTCGTACCCTCATCCTACCCTTTGTCTGTCTGTGTGTGTGTGCCATGGAACTCTCATGTGTGTTCCTCTGCTCTCTGAACAGGCTCATGCTTTGTGTGAAGACAAGCAATGGATTCCTGTACGGAGGGTTCAGTAAGGGGTTCTTAGTTCCAGGACTCACTTCAGTGACTGTGATTGCCCTCTCTCTGTCTCCCTTGATCTCCGGTATCTACAGAAGAAACCAGCCAGGCTGCCCCGTCAGCAAGCTGGTTCCTGAAGAGTAGACTGGTCCAGACTCCTGAAGAGGAGCAGAAATGGCATCGGGTCCATCTCAGTCTGCAGTGATGTCTTTGCTTCCCAGGCTGAGTGGGATCTTCATCCCTAGTCCGGCAGCAGTAAATGCATCAGGTCCGTCTTAGTCCACAGTGACATCTTTGCTTCCCAGGCTGAGTGTGACCCTCACCCCCAGTCTGGCAGAGGCGACCTGTACCCCTGTTAAGGAACTGGTTCTGTTTGTGTTCTGTGAGGATTGTGAAAGTCTAATTTTTACTAAAAGCCCTTCTTGTGTTTCCCAAGACTCCTGCATCTGCGTCCTCCTTCCCTGTGTCCACCATGACACTTCTATTTCATTTTATTGCATTCGTTATATTTTCATGTCACAACATTCAGGTCATTTGCATAAACCATTTGCACTACTGATCTGCTGGTTCAGTACACTAAATTTTAAACACAACAGAGTAAGTTAGTTATTTTATTTTGTTATGCTATTTTATGTTTTTTTTGTTATTTTTGGTTGTACACTTGTCTTGCCTTATCTTTATACTTCTTGTTGCACTGAGCATTGTCATGAAAAAATATTTTATTCTTATCTTATCTTAAATCATTTACTGCTTGTCTTATTGTCATAATGATATACAACATTACATTTTATTTCCACAGTGTGCATAAATTTCTGTAAATATCTAGATGTTTTATCTGTAATGTTTATCTCTTTACATTTAATCAACTACACCTATCCCTAGCACATACCACAGTATTGATTGTTTATGTACTGCATTTTTCTTCAAAGATTTTTAAATCTAAATAGCTAATCTATAGAATCTATAGAATTAAGACAGACTTAATTCCTCTCAGCAGCAGCACACATTGTCTCTCCCTCATCACATTCAACTAAGATGATATATGCTAATCAGAGGAGGCTTGAGGTGCTACAATCTTTTGCTGAATGCAATGTTCCACTGCACCAACTGTGTCAACTTGTAACATTCAAAGTAAGCTACCAAGCTTTATGTGCTTTCACAACACATTAAAACTGTTCTGCTATTCATCAGCTCTCAGGAGCCTGAAGACCTAGCAAACTTTTTAGGGTTAAGCAATGATCATACACAGACAAGATGTGAGAATCCAGGCTGTAAAATATGTAAAAAGTATCTTTTTTGCATGAATAACCAAATTAGATATATTAGATATACTTTTCTTCATGGGTTTCCTTATATGAATCCCCCTCCAAGATGCAAGGATTTGGATTATTATCTAGCATCTAGTAACCTAGAATATTGCAAAAAAAAAACAAACCATAAAATGCCCCATATCGCCTGTACAGGAAACATCTATATCTATCTATATACA
>JBBPCX010005935.1:6839-18204 GCA_037974365.1 Hydrocynus forskahlii
CTGGTTTATCTGCGCTATCTTGCGTTAGGGCAACTGGTTTATCTGCGCTATCTTGCGTTAGGGCAACTGGTTTATCTGCGCTATCTTGCGTTGGGCAACTGGTTTATCTGCGCTTCTCTTGCGTTTGGGTCACTGGTTTACTGGTGACTTATAAATTTTTCGACAAGGCAGCATAATTCATCAGAACACTGGAACTACTATATTGGGGGTGCCGAGTGCAGTGCACCCCACATTAAAATGCTTCTGACTCCCGTGCTTGTGTGTATACTGTCTTAAACTGCACCTTATAGATGGACTGAGTTCTGTTATTGTTCTTGCTGAAACATTTATTTTTTCGACTGCTGTGACCATTACTGCACATGAACAGTGCAAAAACAGTTATTAAATAAAAGAGACATTAAAAGTCTGTAATGTTGATTATTCATTCACTGGTATGCTAAACTTCATTTAAAAGTTTAAATATTTTTACAGCAAAAATGTGTGCGATAAATCTAGATTAATCAAAGATCTTAAAATTAATTAGATTATTTTTAAATCACGTGACACCCCTAGTAAAAACATATCCTGACATTTCCCTTTAGAATTTGCTGGTGTAATTCAAATGTATTGTTCCATCAATCATGGCAAACTGTCCAGGCCCAGATGCAGCAAAACAGGCCCATGATACTACCACCACCATGTTTCACAGGTGGGATTAGTTTCTTATGCTGGAATGGAGTTTTCCTTTAACCAAACATAATGCTTCTTACTTAAACTCAAAACAATTGTATTTTGGTCTCAAAAAATTTTCCAGTGGCTTTCTATGTTTTTTTTTTATCTCCTTGCTGCCCCAGAATGCACATTACAATAAACACTGCTGTTCAGTTTTTGTAATAGTGGCCTAAAACATTAACATTGGCTAATGTGAGCAAGGCCTTTAGTTTCTTCGTTTCTGGGATGTCTTTGTGATCTCACAAGACTGTTACACGTTATACTCTTGTTGGGCTTAGAGGAATCATACGTAGGTCACTGTATGGTTTAAGAAAAAAAACCCAAAACATTCCTCTCAAACTGGTCAGATTCAGAAACTTGACTCAAAATGAGAGTCTATGAAAGCCCTTCAGGAAGCCTAGACAACTGTTCTAGACTACAATAAAATATAAGGATGTCCGGATGTTTGGAAGCAAAATGGGAAGAAATTAGAGGTGGCTTTTGCAGTGCTGTATGTTTGTTTTCCCATTCACTACCTCCCCATCCTCTGTTTCCTCAAAAAGTCAAACTGCACCCTTCTGTTTCTACCTCTTGTTGTGATTTCAGGTGGCTGCTATGCAGCCACATGGTTAACAGAAGACAATCCATAAAGCAAAGGGACATATGGCAAACGGGGGCGCAAGACTGCAAGATAGTGCTGCTTATTCAGGAGAAAGCTCAATGCAAGCTCCCACTTTTCCACTTTGCTTACTGTGAAAGAAGAAAATTCCATTTCAGACTGGCAAGTTGCCGTGAGCATCTTAGCTTTGGCAAAATGAAAGCTGTTCAGAACCCTGTGCATTATTTTCCACCTTTTCTACATTAGCATTTCTTTTTATGTTTGTCCTTCTTGTGGCACACATACCACAGGAAGAGATTAGCAGGCAACATTTCATATCTACTGGGCTTCAATCGAAGGGCCTCTTTGAATCATTGGGTTAACAACACAATAAGGACAATGCAGGGGTGTGAAAACAGACAAGTATAATTGATGTCCTCATAATCAGAGAGACATTTTTAGGTGGTTAATAAAAATCTATGCCTAAAAAGAGATCAAGTCTCAAAAAAGTGGTGTCTCTGCTTAATATTTTCTTTGGGTCAACCAGTATAAGAATGATCAACAAATCAATCATTCCTGCTACTCCATGGATAAGCAGTTCAGCATACTTTGTTTAAGAAAGAAAGGCAGGTCATGTCACCTGAGCCAACCCATAATCAAATTATCCTTTCATATTACATTATGCCCCATCATAGAAATGCTCCCTCCTAAGAGGAGTCTGATTTGCTTTGAGATTGCATGCAGAACGTCCCTGTATCTCCATTCCTCTGAAACCCAGCATATTATCCTGAAGATAAACAACATTCTCAGCCAAGTAGCTACTAATCACTGTTTTCTAAGCAAGTTTATGAGTCAGTCCTTTGATTTTATCATATGAGCATCCACCCAGGATGTCAGACAGATTTGAAAATAAAAACGTGTTTAGATGCTCTTAATACCCAAATAGCTGCTGCAGTCCTAGCCATGTTAACACACTTTTTATTCTACAGCATCTGATTAAAATAACTACAGTAATTCCCAGCTTTTTGCGGGGGTTACGTTCCAAGAGCACCTGAGTGTAGTGAAAAACCGTGGTGTTGTGTTCTGGTAAAAAAAAATAAAATAAAAATCCTAGAAGGCCTATTTTTATAGTGCTCCAAAAACACTTTAATTTCATTTAAAACTCAGTATTTTTACCCTTAACGAAAATATAAAGGTAAGCCCATACAGACTGTACTGTTATTCATTTTCTTTGGTATGCGCTGTTTTCTTTGTTATAAACAGGTAAATACAGTAATAGGTAAATTAGTGTAATTTTTAGTAATAAAAATTCAGGAGTAAAATGTAGGAGTAATCACCAATAATTTTTACAGTTTTACAATTTTTCAATAATTTACTGTTCATCAGTCTTATTCAGGGTTCTTCAGGAGGTGTACTCTATTGTAGAGACCCGCCAGCTAAAGCAGACATTGGACAGCGACTGAGCTCAACAGCCTCTTTGAATTTAATTTACAGTAATAAAACTACTGGGCTTTAAGAAGAACAAAACCAAAAACAAGAGAAACACGCCAGATGACTCAGGGGCGCGCTGGCAATCTGTGCATTCTGGAAATTAACGTCTGTCTGATGCACGGCGGCGTCGGCCCGTCTTTCTCGGCCGAGAAGCAGACAGAGCTCTGCCCCCTGGTGAAGAAAGTCCAGCCGTGTTTTAGTTCCAGTCCGCCCCTGCTCTGAGTACAGCATATTTACCTCCCAAAAGCATTTTCTTTGTGTTCTTACGACACAGCGACTGAGCTCAACAGCCTCTTTTTATTAAAGTTTTTTTTCTGTAACAGTTAACACTCACCTCTCACTTGCTCATCACCAACACCCACACATTGTGCTGCTCCTATACACGCCCCGCTCATCCCCCCCGCCCCATCCAACCCCATCCAACCCCATACAGTGCTCTCATTGACGCCATAATGGCGTGCTACAGCGGCATAACTTCCCAGAGCATACCCAGGAGTTCAACCTTCTCCTAGAGTGTCTTACACTTTCTCTCGCGTTTAAGTGCATTGCCAGGAGGCGCAGGGCGTTTGGGCGGCATCTTACGGCTTTTAGATGACCGAAATGAAAACAGGAGAACAGGAAGGCTGCAGCCAGTAACTCAAGATTCTTTATTCGTCACAGTGAAATGTATCCTGAACCGCTCCTTTTGACTGTGCAAACATTATAAACAGTAAGTAGCTTTAAATTAAAAATATGTAATTCTCTGAAATACACTAAAGTAGAAATCCAAAACAATAGATAACCAAAAAACTAAAAAAAAAGAGCAGTCTGAACGGAGCAGTCTGGAAGGTGTCTGGATGTGGCCGCCACCCCCTACACTGATTTATATTTAGCTGAATTTGTATTTGGATTCCTATTTATGTTACAAAATTAGTAAATTTTTCTTAATAATTTAAGTAAAATGTGTAAAAAAAACATATTGCCATGAAAAAACAAAAAAATTGGGGAGAATATTTGCAGGTTCCGCGTTGTTGTGGAGATTTCCGCGTAAAACGATCAGTTAGGTTCTCAGAAAAACTCTGCGTGACTGAATCCGCAACTCCTGATCCGCGTTAAACCGGGGGGTTACTCTATATGTAATTGACTGTATGCTGATGACATTTATTTGTCTAAAGTTAAAGAAAGCAAAAATGAGGACTCAGAATAAAAAAAAATCACAAACAAGAATAAAAGGAGTGATTAGATTTTCAGAGCTGAGCAAAGGCAATGCATCCAAAAACACCCTGACCATCAAGGTAGAGACGGGTGTGTTTTTTAGTTTGTTTGAAGAACTCTGAAACTAGTTTGTCATGTCATGTTTACACAATATTTAAAAAAACTAATTTCATTACATTCACTTTACTTGCATATTGTTATAGCTGAGGTTTTCCAGAATATAACAATATTTTTCGCTTTGGCATTGGTGTTTTTAGTTAGATGAAATACTTAAAAATGTAAGGGTGTAGCAAATTGCCTCAAAGTGCCAGAAAGGCCTCGGACCTCAGAGGGTTAAACACAAGCTTAAAAAATCTCTAGATTTTTTTTCTATTTTGCCACACATGAGAAAGTTCATTCAGCACAAAGCAACGAAGCATAAGTTGTTGAGCTCCCTGCTTTAATGTTCCAGTATCTAAAATCCACACCACATATTAAGAGGCTCCTCTAAAAGTAGGCTATTGGAGTAATTGTTTGAGCTCATCCTGTGGCCCATAGCAGAACTGGTGCCACTGGTATTGGTGCACAACCAGCAATGGCATACAGCCACGTAACATGCAATGCCATGGTGACAGCATTACTGGAATAGCAATGACATTTCTGCACACAGGGCTAACAAATTATAAAACCAAGAACGCAATCCTAAAAATTTTCCTTTTACACTTTACACTTGTTTCTTTTACATTCTTCTCTTCAATAACAGCCTATGATGGAATGATGGCTGATTTAACAGCAGCATAAACAGCTCAAGCATGCCAGATTAGGCTTTGACACATGCCCACATTTTACTGCTAGAAAAGACTGCCAGAGACAAAGCACTAGGTCTGGACTACATCCTCCCTTTCCCTAACTTCATTGCTGCTATCAGTGTAGAATAAATGGTCGTCTGAAAATTGAGGCCTCATTCTATAAAACATCAAGGCACAGATGCAAGGCACCGACTTTTAACCTCTTCAGTTAAAGCAAATTTTAGATACAATAGGTTCAGATACTGATTTACATAGCTGCGTGTATGACTTGTGAAACAGGAAACTTGTTTCATTGCTTGCATTCCTTCCAGCTCACTATATGGATAAACAGGAAGCAGCAGGACTCGAACAGCTTATGGAAAAACATACAGTGGTCCCAGTCCTGGCCTTATTGCACAATAATGTTAATCATTCCTTAGAGCTCTGTTGTGGTAGTGCAGCAAAGGCTAATAGTCACCAGTTAGTATGATATACAGACAACTCTTCACCTTTCAGTGAAATTCACTGCTTTGAGATAATTTTTTTGTGGGTGGCCGACATCAGCAGAAGTTCATAAACACTCGTTTCCCAACTGAATCCTAAATATGTCATGTGTAAGCCATGTACATCTGGGGAGCTTTTGAAATGGGTGGGGGTACCAGGGCCTGTGAGGACAGTCACGGGTAATGAAATGAGAACCATGCCTTCCAAGTTGTCAAAAAACGCAGCGCACCACAGAAGAGTGAAGATAACTGTCCCTGGGTCATCTAGTTTTTCCATGCAGGTCCTAACTGACAACCCGGTGGACGAACTAGTTTGCTTGCGCGTAGCGGAAGAATACGCAGTAATGCATGGCTGTATTTTCCTGTTCTAAATTACGATTTTACAACTGTGTTAGGATAGTTAAGTGACTTAGGCTAGGTTGTGTTTCGACTGACACCAAAATTCGGGTTACGTCACTGTTGTAGGAACAGAACTGTGTTTTAACCCGAGGACCCTCTCTAATCAGTTTTTGTTATGTCAAACACAAAGCTTTATCAGAACTTGCTGGCTTGCTAGTGGCTGTTTGTACAGATCTAGTAGAGTCACAAGAGGAAGTAGTAGTTATGGTAAGACTACAACATTGTGTAACGCAGAACATACTTGTTCTAGGTCTAATGTCAGGTACACTTATTTTTACTTGTCTTGTCTGTGCAGGCTATGACATGACCACAAGTGAAATAATTGCTTTACAATGAAAGTGAAATCATTGCTTTACAATGATTTCACTCTACTGAACACCGGCAAACACCTAATAAACAGAAACTCTATGTGGTTTGCCTCTGTGTTCTAAAAAGGGGAGCAATGGGTTTAAAGGACCAGATGCTTCAGCATTTACACCAAACAGGCAAAAGGGCAGTTCTTAAAGAAACTGCACTACCTGGGTCTGTAATCTAGCCTGAAAAATCCAGGAAACCACAACTATTCATGTCAAGGCACAGTGGTACCATGCTGACAGAACAGCGCTGGAGGAAATTTAACTGGAAACTGCAGTGAGAAACACCTCTCACCCTGATCCTTCCACCCACACTAAGCTCTGTATACACAATAAATGCAAGCTCACAGCTCTCAAATTTGGTGATTAAGCTGGCCTGAATAATTAAAAACTGGTTAAATCTTTGTCCAGGAAATTCAAAATCTCTCTAAAAAAGGGCATGAGTTAACAGTGCTTCTACATAATGGAAATACTGCAGTTTGGTGTAGTTAATTGCAATTAATCACATTTGTCTTTTTCCATTAATCTGAAATAAAGATTCCAGAGAGGAAGATTTTCTACATTTAAAAATAAGTGCTGAGTGCACATGAGAATGAAACTTTGGTTATTTTCTTAAGTTTTCGGGATTCATAGTTTATGTTTAGTGAGAACAAAAGTATTAACTTTCCTCAACCTGTGAGTATATATATATATCGTACTCTCAGTTATTCCAACTCAACTCCCCCATTAATTTGTCATACAGTCAATTGTTCCTACTCACTCTAGCCCTTTTTCTTGTTCTTATTACAGTGGAAACTTCTTAGCTTTCTTCTTTACATTTATTTACTTTAACAGACTTTTATCCAAAGCAAGTTCAATTCCAACTACAGGAGACAGTCTCCCTGGAGCAACTTGAGGTTAAGGGTCTTGCTCAGGGACCCAATGGGGGGTATGCTGTAAGTAGGATTCTTGGTCCACAGGCATGTATCCTACCCACTAGGCCACTGTTTGTTTTCTGCTTATTCTGCTCATTCATTTATCCATTACTTCCCAGCAAGCGTTGTCCAATGAAATCTGTCAAAAGTATTGCTTTAATTAAAGATTTCAGAGGGTCAAAATAGGAAAATACATCAATGGTGTAAAAAACATTAGTGCCATTAATTTTGACACCCCTAATAAACAGCATACAATAAAATCCAAGGAGCATCCAAGGAAACAGGCGAAAGAGTTTGTCCTTGAAAAAGATGCTCCTTTGTGACTGACTATTTGGGCACGATGTAAACCTTGCATTTTTACAGGACAGTGTGTGACAAATCAACTCAGCGGTGGGTTAAGATGGAAGAGAAAGCAGGTCACCATCTGCTTGTGCTACCCAGCGTGCAGCTCTGGGGGAAGCGCTGAGCTGTGTGTCTCTTAGAAATCCCTCGACACTCATCACCACCACCAACATCATCATCACTAAGGAGAGCCCTAATCTACAGTATGTTTCAAAAGCATAAATCACTATATCTAGATCTGAATTTAGGCTCTGCAATATCATTTAATCTTGAGATTTCAGCAGTGCCTTGTCCAGCCTGAGACTAATATCCAAACTCCTGATGGGCGGTTTCTCAAGCACAGATTAAGCCTCGTCTTTTTTCCTTTTAAAAAATGAATACAGAATGCTTAGAGTACCAGGATCTGGATCAATACCTATAAGGGCAATGCACCCATAATTTCTCACAAGCTTGTGGTACACCTCTTCAAGCAAGAGCTCATTCATAACTAGCCTTTGACATAAGTGAGACCCCAGGGCAAAAACCCAGCTAGCATGACCAGAAAGCATATCCACTTGCACTTCATTACTCTAAACTGCTTTCTTTCTATCCAACACAACACTTAGTGCTGAAAATAAACTATCCACCAGCCAACTTCAGGACACCTGTGACTAAACAGAACTGTATAAAACTCTACTTTGTTTTATGAAGGTGCACGAATGAGTCTCAATACAAATATTTTGTGACTAAATATAAACAAACAAACAAAAAAAAACCCTACTTCAGCATAGCCATTCTGAGACTTATTACTGCTCTTCAGTCTTGTCTTTTAAGATATTTATAGGTTGGATTCATATGCAAATTTGGAACACTGCAAGTTGCAGCTGAAGTTGTAGTCTTCAAAAAGAGAATCTTATTTAGATAACTCACCGTTTAAATACACTTTCACAAGAGTCTCAAGTGGTGTCATGAAGAATAGGTGGCACCATCAGCAAAACTATTCATTTCAACAATCGTTTTGGGTACTCACTGAAAAGGACATGGTCAACAAATAATTCAAAACTGAAGACCATGCGTTAAGATGTAGTAAAGAAATTCTACAACTGTTACCAAAAAAACAAAAACGCCATTAAACATTCTTTGAGCAATACCATTGAAATCTCTGTTTCTGTTTCTTGATAAAGATATCTGTGCATGCAAAACCCTTTTGAAGTAAAAAAAAAAAAACACACAATGTAATTGTTCTTTATCAATTCAATAGTTATTGCCAGAACAGGTACACTATTGTGAGGTTCTTCAAAGACTTAAAAAGTTCTTCACATCTCATTTGAAAAAAAAAATCACCAAAGAATCTTTCTTTAAAAGGTTTTTTAGGGATTAAATTGCTATTATATGGAATTGTATCAAGAACCAATTTTGGCACCACTTGGAACCTTTAAGAGTGTACTCCATTTAATCACTTCATTTCAATTATAGATCATGTCTACATTTTTCTGGAAATGCACCAGGATATAACGGTGCTAATCTAGGTGTGCTTGCTTATGCTTAATCTAAATTAGCCAAAGTCCTAGACAGCATCAAATAGACTGATGTGGATTCTCCATTGAAAATCCTTTGCTGTCTTCATGCAGGTTTAATTAAGGTTGAAAGTAATACTATATTTCGAATAAATTTGTGAAATTTGTGAGTCAGTGAAGTCAAAATGGACAATTCTCTATAAACTGATGGAATTAAATACAAATGGATCACTTCTAATTGCTCACTAACCCAAAAATGTAATTGATCATTTTAAACAAGCAGCAAACTTTGCAGCAAAGAGTTTTTGTATATTAAAATGTCACTGCATGTTGCACGAATTGGAAAAAGAAAAAAAGTTTCAGATTCAATTTGTCCAGTTTTGTCATGCATCAAGAGTTATAGGTACTCTGGTAACCCTGCGACTGAACTCATCTGTACAAGTCAAATATCCCCATCACATGACAAACGCATATGAGAGAGTGCACTTGGGGTTGATTAATGACAACCACTGTTTCATACCTCTTGGAACAAATCAGCAGCGGATATCTCCAAACCCGAGAACAGCAGCCAGCAGGTCTGTGAGGGCAGCACCGCAGATACGTGTCAGAAATCATTTCAGCTCAGAGAATCTGCTTATCAGCAAACTGTACAATAAAATCTGTAGCTTTTTTATTTCTCTGGCTCCTATTACATATCGCCAGGATGTGCTTTCTGTGGGGTTACTTAAGGGTAACTTTATAGCACAACAATGAAAAACGACAAGAAGATATCACATCATTTTTCCCTTTCTGCTAGGTAACATAACCCTCCTTTCATTCCAAGTCTCAGCATGATACTGATGAAAACAAACAGCAACTACTGCTGTGATAATTATGCTTTGATAAGAGTTGGAGGATAACAGTGTATTTATTGCTTAGTGAGTGGCTTGGCAATTTAAGCCTGATATAATGTCACACTGAGCTGAATAACACAAGGCCTTTAAACACAATGAGGAGTAACATTTGCAACTTTGCACCAGGGTGTGTGGGTATTAACAGCGCAGGCACAAGGCTAAGTGGAGATTAAGACCTGCTGAATTTCACTATTCTGTAATATTTGTATTTAGATATTTCTATAACACATTATGGAACAAGAAAAGACATCATTATATCTCATCCATCTTTTTCATAGTGTTATGTGAGCTAAAGGCAAGCCAATGCTGTGTTTCTAAAACTCATCCTCCACTGTCATATGAAAGGTTTCACGGGTGGAATGGGTATTTTCTGCATTGCAGTTCTGCATGTTCCACTAAACCTGCTCTACCAGTTACCAGATTGTAAACGAGATAGAGAATGACGTTATGATGAAATTACAACAGAATTAATCGCTTTACAGAGGAAGTTCAGGTTCAGAAAGTAGCCTTACTGTCAAATGCCAGAGGGCAATGGTATGACAAGGCAATAAAAGACACAAGTTAAGAAGACAGACATAACAAAATAAGCTGTTTAAGTGCTAGTGTCTGACACTCAGTACCAAAGCCCCTGGACTGGCTATTGGAAAAAAGCCTGAACAGACATGTCCTTGCATAACCAAATTTTGAGGAAAATGCTGTAAAGAAAGACGTGATGGGACATGAGTAACACAGACGAGGAGTGAGGCTATGTCTCAATGGGCCCTGCTCCCTACATAGTGCACTAATTAAAATACAGGCTCTTGAAAGATGAGAGAGAGAAATAAGAGCAGTGGAATGGTGCATCTGGAAGAACAGATCTACCGAACCACGCTGTGATCAATGTTACTGAAACATCAAACGGTCTGATAATGATGATGATGATGATGAAAACTTCAGCCACACATCCTGAAGAACATACGATTAAACTGAGCGGTTCGTCACACGCTCGAGTCGTGCGCGTGTCTGGACTGAAAGTACTGAAACACTGACATAACTAGCACAGGCAAATTAGTCAAGAAAACGAGTAAAGCATGTTAATCCATTTCAGCTGCATCTGAAACAACTCCCATCGCCGCCACGTGCGTTGTGTTAATGACATTTTCTGGAGAACCTGTTTTCCCCCAGGAGCGGCTGCTCCGAGGAAAGTCGTGTTTAACTATGAACCGCACGAACATACACATAACCAGCAGTTTAATAAAAGAATACATGACTTACCGATTCAGTGAGAAAAGCTGGTTAGTTTTCCTCCTGTTGCCTGGTCTGGCGTTAGAGCATGCTGTCCCCTTTGAGAAATTCACATCACGCTGTTTTTCAGACTCGCAAAATCCAGGACTCCAATAGAGGAATGAGTTTACCGTAATGTAGCAAAGACGCGCAGGCCACGTTGCCGTAATGTGTGTAAAACTGTTTCAGCTTTTCCCCTAAGGAAATAGACAAGACATAGGCACATACACTGTCCATATAGTAATTTCTTTTAATATCCAAAAAATACATATAGTGTGGAGGCCAAATATTTAAATGTAATTTCAGTTCATCCTGTTATTGTAGTAATTGTAGTGATTTACACGCTGCACATAAGATCTACATTGTTTGTCATATTTTATCGGTCATTTATTCACTTGTGCTTGCTCACATACTTGGCCATTAAATGTGATTCTGATTATGATTTATGTTTATTTAGTTTAA
>JBBPCX010005946.1:0-18204 GCA_037974365.1 Hydrocynus forskahlii
GTGTTTGTGTGTGTGTGTGTGGTTGTGTGTGTGTGTGTTTTACTGGCATGTGTTTTACTGGATACCTACACCACCTGATGAGATGGTGTGTAGGACACAACGTGAAGGGAGATCATCACACACTTGCGTCACCCGCAATCATTTGGGGTTAGGCTGGCTTTGCCATTTAAGATGAAATGGGGAGTTCATATAAGAAGCTGGTGAACAGGAAGGCATGTTCATCTGTGTGTCTCTGAGTGTGTGGAGGTGTTCTGTTATCTCTAACAGACTTGTTTATGTGGTGTCTGACACTGTACGACGGTGACTGTGTTGTACAGTGTCAGGACACATCTTTTAGAAAAAGCTAAAAATAGCAGGAGTCATCTGCAAGCCTGACTTTTGTCTGTTATGTGTGTATATGTTACAGGTGATGGAGCTGAAAGGGCAGATGATCCACCTTCCTGAATCGAACTCCATCATGTTCCTTGGCTCACCACGTGTTGATAGGCTGGAAGAACTGATGGGACGGGGCTTACACCTTTCAGACATCCCTATTCATGATGCAACCCGTGATGTCATCCTGGTTAGTGTATCAAAGAACACAACAGTACAGTGTGAGGAGCCTCAGGAACACGTACCTTTAATAAAAACACCAGCTTGTGCTTCCATTCACTATCACTTTATCAGAAACCCCTTCATGTTGGTGTGTGTGGTGCTGGAAAGAATGTATCAGAGTCTGTGTTGTGGGGGGTCAGTGTTGCTGCTGGTTTGAGGGTCCATCTCCCAAATTTCCCTCTGGTCAGAAAATGACTCTGCTGAAGGTCTGGAGGAGCTCACACACTGTGCATTAGCAGATCTCAAGCTGCCAGGTGGAGGGGTGACTGATAAAGTGGCCAGGGTGTGTGTAGATAAATTAGACTGAGGCTTTTATTTGCCTCGTTCTGGGAATATGACTCACACTCTGAGGGAATTTTGGGATTAGCTTATTTTAAAATTCATCTCTGTGTCTGAGGCGGCTCCTCATGAAGCTTGTGGAGGCAACTCTAAGAGTGTATAAAGCTGCATGAATATAATAATGAGTAGGAATAACAACGTCTCCTTAGGGCAGTGATGTTTAGCGTGGGTAAAATTCTGCATGTGTTACACAGTTATTACATTTCTTCTCTGTTGGTGCAGAACATGTGGAATAGTAAAAATAAAAGAAAACCTTTTTGTGAGTCACGAGAATTTGAGTTTTATCAGCCAGGTTCGGTTCGTTCTGCCCCAGCAGAGTGCCCACTGCTGACCTAGTTTACTAGAGCGTCATAATGAGGACACAACCGAGAGGTTTTGAACTTTCCAGAGGGACTAATAAATATGCAATGGAAGGCTTTCCAGATGCACTTGGAGATGTAAAGTATGAAGATGTGTTTTTAGAAATAAAACACAAATGCACAGACCACTCTACATTTAACCATCATTATATTGTTAATTACATTACTTATTATGTAATTAATTACGTGAATGCTCAATCTCCATCCTATGTGAACGGGTCTGAGCTTGCACATTTGACATTTAATCAAAAAAATGTTCAAAGTGAAATTGTTCAGATTAATCTACTGCTTAAAGATCCGATAACAGAGACTTCAAAGCATTAAAGGGCCAGTTCATCAATTATTCAAATGTTCACAGCTCACCCCAGATGTGGTCGATCAGTTGAGACATGTTTACAGTCCAAATTTAGAGCTAGAGCTACGATGCCAGCATCCCTAACACTAGAAGTCAATAGTCACCATGAGTCAAATCTTGTGGACACGTCCCCAAACCTTCTCTAGACCTGCACATACCGCATCCAGCTCTTCATTAAGGTGGATCATTAAGGACACAGTATGACTTACTGTGAGCTGTAAAGGTGAACTATGCGCACAAATCGCCTCAGCAGCAGGAGTGATGATCAGGAATCTAGAGTTTCTGTGACATCATAAATATGTTTAGAATGAAAACAGTGCTGCATTGAATTCACATCAATAAAATGTTTTTATTTTTAAAAATCTTGCCAAAAGTAAAGAAGAAAGAGAAAACTGTAAACATACTGTGTGTGTGTGTGTGTGTGTGTGTGTGTGTGTGTGTGTGTGTGTGTTTAGGTGGGTGAGCAAGCAAAGGCCCAGGATGGTCTGAAGAAGCGGATGGATAAGCTGAAGGCCACTCTGGAGCGGACGCACCAGGCCCTGGAGGAGGAGAAGAGGCGCACGGTGGAGCTGCTCTACTCCATCTTCCCTGGGGATGTGGCCCAGAGGCTCTGGCAGGGCCTCCCTGTCCAGGCCAAGAAGTTTGATGATGTCACCATGCTGTTCTCAGACATTGTGGGCTTCACGGCTGTGTGCGCTCAGTGCACGCCCATGCAGGTCATCAGCATGCTTAATGAGCTTTACACGCGCTTCGACTACCAGTGCGGTGTGCTAGACGTCTATAAGGTACATTCACATGTTAACATCAGAGCCAATACACCTTATTACACTCCTATTTAATTTTTCTAAAGTATCATCTCTACATTTACAATTAATTCTCCAAACACATTTCTAATGTACTTCTGTACTATTCACCATCTTCTGTACATCCCTCAGAATGAAACCAACTGTGTCTGTTACTGCGCCTTTAAGACTGATTTATGTCAATGAGTTCTGTTCTAATTGGGCTCATTCAGAAAGCAGTCTGAACTGAAACATTCCTTATAACTTCAGCATGAATAGGTGGGGCAAAACCACTGTAGGCTAAATAAGTGAGGCTGTGGGTGTGTGTGTGTGTGTGTGTGTGTGTTTATGTGTGTGTGTGTGTGTGTGTGTGTGTGTTTGTGTGTGTGTGTGTGTGTGTGTTTATGTGTGTGTGTGTGTTTGTGTGTGTGTGTGTGTGTGTGTGTGTGTGTGTGTGTTTCAACTCTCTCTCTCTCTCTCTGCAGATTGAGACTATTGGTGATGCATACTGTGTGGCTGCTGGTCTCCACAAGAAGTGTGAAAGCCATGCCAGGCCAATTGCCCTCATGGCCCTGAAGATGATGGAGCTCTCTGAGGAGGTCCTCACACCAGACGCTAAACCCATACAGGTCAGTACAGAGGAAAACTTACTTTTCCAGGCTCTGTCCACTCATGTGCTGCTGTTGCTAGCAGTGTAGGCTACAATGTGTGTAGCTGTGCTGGTGTGAATGCGTTTCTGTAAGCACGTGTTCACGTGTGTGTTTGTGTGTATGAATGTAGGTCTGAGTACATGTATATAGGTGTGCGTGTATGAGACCAGGTGTGTGTGTATGCATGCGTGTGTGTGTGTGTGTGTGTGTGTGTGTGTGTTTATTTTTTATCTACTACGGAACAGCTTCAAAAAAAATACAAAAAAGCATGACTTTCAGATGAAAGAAAAACAAATGACAGATAAAACAAGAGGGAGAGATAAAGGGAGGGAGGGAGAGATAAAGGGTGAGAGCAAAGGAGAGGCGGAGAGATAAAGGGTGAGAGAGATGGAGAGATAAAGGGAGACAGAGACAGGGGAATAGCCCCTCAGTCTATGACTGTACGTTTCTGTCAGTTCTGTATATTTATAGAACACTGATTTCAAAGTGAATGAAGCACATGTTTAGTATTCATGAGTGGGGTGGTGTGAGGGAGGAGTTCTGGGTGATTGACAGACCGTGCAGTGACATTGAGCTTAAACAAACATAAAATATCTGGGCACAGACAGCAACTCATCATTACTGAACACAAAAGAGTGTGTGTGTATGTGTGTGTACATGTGTGTACCTGTGACAGACAGCCAGTGTGATAAAGGAACATCTGTAATCAGGTGCCCTTTTGATAACAGTGTTACCCATTATCTGGTTGAGTTCATGCGTGTGTGTATGTGTGTGTGTGTGCATGTGTATGTGTGTGAGAGAGAATGAGAGAAAGAGGGAGAGAAAGACTATGCGTGGGAGAGAGAGAGAGAGAGAGAGAGAGGAAAAATAAAAGAAGAAATGTAGAGGGTGTAGAAGGGAAAAACAGAGCGAGAAAGAGTAAAAACAGGATAAGGACAGAGGAAGGAACGACAGGAAAGAAAGAAAGGGAGATGCTTTGTCTTCTCTGAGCTGGTTCCCTGCTGAACAAATGGCTGCAGTTATGTGGAGTAACTGGCAGTCGAAGCTTCTATTTATTTCTCTTTTTTCTTGGATTCTATCCATTCCTTCCTAATCCTGCTCTATTTTTGCTGACAGCTCTAATCCACAAAAACCAGCATGCAGCTTCTTACCCTCCGCTGTCTTCCAGCACCAAATGAGCTGCTGCTGCAGCACTACATCCATCCATCTATCCAGACAGCTGCAGCTATGTTTCTCACAAATGTGTTTCTAATAATGTGGACAGTAATAGGAAGCACATGGTGGCTGTGTCAGATGGGTATTTACCTGTGGAACTGCATTATGATTATCTATTAAGGCCAATCTTCTGCATTTTATTAGGATGCTGTTCTGGGCTAGTGATCTGCTAGAATGTTCTGCACCAAAAGCAGTTTGCAGTGTTCAAGAATCAGAATGCTGTCTGCTGAAAGGCAGTTATCATGGCTACTGCCTGAGTCAAAAACAGATTGGCAGCTGTCAGTCACTCACATTCCGTCCTTCCCTGCTCTCTGCCAGGCCTTCTTTTCTATCTGAGTCTGTGTGTGTGTGTGTGAATGTGTAAGTACGCACTTCTCTGACGACAGCTCCGGCCCTGGCTTTTTCCCGCTGGCGTTGCTATGGTGATGGCAGTGTGTGCAGTGTGCTGGCATGCCGTGGTTGGTCAGAAGAGCTACTGAAGTAGAGCATGAGGATAAAATGCACACACACACACACACATACACACCCACCCACACACACACACGCACGCATGCACACACTCACATATATACATATGTATATATGCACACATATTCTTTGCAACCATCTGCAAAGAACGTGTGTGTGTGTGTGAGAGTGTATGTAGCTGCACAAAAGGATCCATTTGCACTGATCTATCAGCCAGACATACAAAGACAAAGACATAATTGTGTGTGTGTGTGTGTGTGTGTGTGTGTGTGTGTGTGTGTGTGTGTGTGTATGTGTGTGTAGCTACGTATAGGGATCCACTCTGGCTCTGTGCTGGCAGGGGTTGTCGGTGTGAAGATGCCACGGTACTGCTTGTTCGGAAACAACGTCACATTGGCCAGCAAGTTTGAGTCTGGTAGTAAACCACGCTGCATTAATGTCAGCCCAACTACATACCAGTGAGTACAGACACACAAGACTGAGATCTGACCCGTACACGTGACCCTGAGACCCTAACTGTACCCTTGACTCGGAAACCCATACCTTTGACTCTGAATCCCATACCCTTGACTAATACCCGTACCCTCAATTCTGCGACCCATACCATAGACTCTGAGACCCCCCCTTAAATTAGAGACCTGTATCCTTGACTCTGAAACCTATACCATAGACTTGGAAACCTATACCCTCAATTCTAAGACCTGTACACTCAACTTTGAAACCTGTACCATAGACTCAGAGACCCATACCCTCAACTCTGAGACCCATACACTCAACTCTGAGGCCCATACCTTCGGCTCTGAGACCTCCCTCAAGTCTGAGGCCTGTACCCTTGACTCTGAGACCTGCAACCTTGACTCTGAGGCCTGTGCCCTTGCTTCTGAGACCTGCACCATAGACTCTGAAACCCATATTATTGACTCTGAGACTTCTTTGTTTTTAGACCTGTAATCCCATATTTCACTGGGCCCAGATCACACTGCAGTGTTACTATGTTTCATTCACTGTGTCTCTCTATCTCCTCCAGACTCCTTCGTGATGACCACTCCTTCACTTTCGTCCCTCGTTCCCGTCAGGAGCTTCCTGACAACTTTCCCAAAGAGATCCCAGGAATCTGCTATTTCCTGGAGGCGGGCAGGTCCCACAGCCACGCCCCTCTAACCAGCACTCGGTCCGCCCCCATCCGGAAGGTGTCCTATAACATTGGGACCATGTTTCTACGGGAGACCAGCCTCTGAAATAACCCCGCCCACCTGCTACTTAACCACGCCTTGCAGGCTAATGTTGCCCCTGGCAACCAGTCGCTCCGCCTCTCAGACTCGGCGCTCCGCCCCCTGAGGTGAACAGATGAGAGGGACTGGAGGAGAAGGAGATGTGAATATTCATGAATATTCAAATTTTACTTTCAAGAGACTCTGAATTTTAAATATATATATATTTGAATAAATATATATATATATCTATAATAAATATATTTGCATAAAGCCTTCTGCTCCACAACATACACAACTGTACTCAACATACACATAAACACACACACAGATATACCAATAATAGAAAACTGCTACACACACACACACACACACACACACACGTATATACCAACAATGACAAACACACACACACACATAGCTCTTAGCACTGTAGGACATAGACAGGATTCACATATAGAACCTGGTGCCTTCTAATAAATGCACAGTGTATTTTACACCTACCCACACCACCACCCCACACCCAGACCCACTTCTTGTACAACCAGACCCCCTCCACACACCCAGACACCTTTCTTGTACAACCAGACAACCCACCCCACACCCAAACCACTCTCTACACCCAGACTCCCTTTTCCTGCACCCAGATTCCCCCCATCAGCAGTGTTTGTCAGAGGTCAGTACTCAGAGTGTGTCTGTGTGTGTGTGTGTGTGTGTGCATAGGTGACACTAAGGTCACATGTGTGTTTGATGTGTGTGGGTTTAGTATGTTTATGTGTTTGAAGCTCTCAGAGGGAAACAATACAAAAAAATGCAATCCTGAAACCTTCAGGTGAATACAAGAAGTACTCCTCACAGAGACACCATACCCCTCACACAGACACCAAACACCTCAGACACTATACCCCTCACACACATTGGATCCCTGACATAGACACTCACTCCAACATAGACACCAAACCCCTCACACAGAAAACACACCCTTCACATGGACACTGCACCCCTCACAACCCCACCTCCCCTCCAATTTTGTGCCAAAAAAGTTTGGTTTCTTGTGAGCAAGTGAAAATCTCAGGTGTGTACATGAAAACTTCCGGTGAGGATAAAAACTATTATGGAATGTGTGAATGTTTTTGGTGCTCACTTGAAAGCTCCATGATTACATTTTTTTCCACTGAGGAGTTCTGTACGTGTGTGAGCGTGCGTGTAATAGAGACTCTGCCTCTGTCCACTGTTTGTTTCTGCTGTAATCTTACTGAAATGGTACGGTCAGTCTTAACTATTTTCATTCACAGCAAATCTTGATCTATCAGCCAAACACCTGTCCAGTGACATCCAAACAACTGGTGTCAATCAAAAGTGTTCTTCCAATCACACAAAACCAAGAGCTGTCAATCACTGATCCCTCCATTCACATTAAACTAACAGCTGTCAGTCATTTTTCACATTGCCAATAAAATGAAGCGTTTGCTTACAGACACACCATGCTCCTCTGGGGCAGCCTTTTGTCTTTACTGATTTGCATTAAACCCTGTGTGTGTGTGTGTGTGTGTGTGTGTGTGAATATGTTGCATATACTGTATGTGTGTGTGTGTGTGTATATATAAATATAAATAGTATATAAAAATATACATATTTATATACACAGACACACACACATACAGTATATGCAACATATTGGTTACTGCGTATAGTGAAAAAACGCATTGTTGTGTTGTGGTAAAAAGAAACCTATTTTCATAGTGTAAACCCTAAATATGCCCCCAAATATGCTCCCAAAACACTTTAATTCAGTTTAAACTCATTAGCCTTAAAGAAAATGTAAAGATAAACCCGTATCCGTACTGTATAGTTTACACTGAACTCCAGCAGTGCTAGAATGTAAATACTGATATTACCGCTGTATAGACTGTACTGTAATTAATGCATGTGTGTTTTCTTTGGTATACGCTGTCATTTTCATTGCCATAAGCAGTTAAATACAGTAATACATTCATTTCATTTACAGTAATAAAAATACAGGGCTTTAAGAAGAACAAAACGAAAAACAGGTGAATACTCCATATGCTCCAAGGGGGAAAGTCTGGGCAGTAGCCAATCAGCACCAAGGAAAAATAAATAACGTGCTCGGATTGGCTACTTTCAAACCTCCCGTCTCTGCGTACAGCAAGGGATGCGTCACAGGACAGCAGCCAATCAGCAGCAAGAACAAATAAATAGTGTTCTCGGATTGGCTATTTTCAAACCTCCCGCATCTGAGTATAGGGAGGGATGGGTCAAAGGGCGGCAGCCAATCAGCAGCAAGAACAAATAAATAGCGTGCTCGGATTGGCTACATTCAAACCTCCCATCTCGGAGTACAGCGGTATTTAAGCGTCCCAAGACGCACTTTCTTTGTGTTTCTCTCCACAGTACAAAAACATTTATAGCTTAGCAACCCAGCATGAGGACGAGGGGGCGTGGCAGACGAGGCCCGGACGTCACAAAAGCAATAAAAAAATGCAGAGGATATCTGCCTTTTGCGCATGTGCGGGGGAGTTCCACGAAAAACTATTAGTTTGGTTCCCAGAAAAAATCTGAGTGAGACTGAAATAGCGACTGCTGAATTGTGTAAAAGTGGGGGGTTACTGTGTATATATACACAGTATATATACATATATATATATATATCCAATCCAATCCGATCCAACTTTTTTTATATAGCACATTTTTAACAACTAAAACAGTTTCCAAAGTGCTGCACAAAGGGACAACATTTAGCTACCCTAGTCCTCATTAAAACAAAATAAAACTAAATATTAATTAAACAATAAAACTAGTAAAAACAAATAAAAACGTTGCCATAAAACTAAAAACTAAGGCACTAAAATAAAATAACTACAATTACTAAAATAGAAAGAAAACACAGGGGACCACACAACTCATGCCATCGTTTTAGGCACCACGAGCTGGAGCTGGCCCTCAGACCTCAGCGCACGCACCGGTGTATACATTTGGATGAGGTCTGTGATGCACTGAGGGGCCAGTCCATTTAAAGCTTTAAAAGCAAACAATAAAATCTTAAAATCAATACTAAAGCCCACTGGGTACCAGTGCAAAGATGCTAAAATTGGGGTGATGTGTTCACACTTTTTGCTCCCAGTTAAAAGACGCGCTGCAGAGTATTGAACTAACTGTAAGCGGGAAAGTGCAAAGTGACTGATTCCAGAATAAAGTGCATTACTGTAGTCTAGCCTCGAATATATAAAAGCATGAACAACCTGTTTAAAAGTTTTCAAAGATAAAAAAGGTTTCACTTTGGGTAAAAGGCTAAGATGGTAAAAGCCAGATTTAACAACAACGGCATTTACTTGTTTGTCAAATTTAAAATCAGTAACACCAAGGTTGGTGACCGAGGGCTTGAGGTGATTATCAAAAGGACCCGAATCCTTACATATATATATATATATATATATATATATATGTGTGTGTGTGTGTGTGTGTGTGTGTGTGTGTGTGTGTGTGTGTGTGTGTGTGTGTGTGTTATTATTACATATAGATAACTGCGTATATACAATACATATTGGGCATACTATTAATATATGTACACACATTATAACTTGGAAACCTATTTACAAATTATATATGATTTTTTTACTGTGTTAATATTCTAGAACAATGAGCAGCTGTGTTCTCTGTGCTTCTAGAATTTTGTAGTGTTTTAGAACAGTGTCCATGGGGTCTCTGGCAATGCCCTGTTGTTCTCCCGTTGTTCTAGAGCAGCGCCTATCTCCCTGTTCTTCATCTCCTCCCGTCCCAACCCATAATATAATTACCACGGTAATCTGCTCATCACTCATTCATTACGACCTCATCACGCTTGGCCAATCAGATTAAGCCGTATAATTAGAGATGCAGCAACTGATAGTGGGCTGCCGCAACAAAGCAGAGTGGTCCAGGATAGTCTCTGTGTGGTTTTGAAATTCTCCAAGATTTCTGAGCAATTGTTCAAAATCTCCTGTGTGTTTTGGATTATGAAGTCTATATGATAGATTTTTATCTGTGGATGTGAGGACCTAACCAAGAAACTCACAAAGGAACAACAATATTAATGAGAGCAACTGTTGGAGGTCAGACGTCCAAAAATTCATAAATGTCTCCAAAACTCCTGATCATTTTAAACAGGCCCCAAACATATTCATAAACGTAAAAATAAAAACAAAAACAAATTATCTCAGATAAACCAAACAGTAGCAAACATAAGGTGTATGGGACCTTCAGGAGCTTTCTGGCTGAGCTTCAGGAGCTGCTCTCAGATGTTTTAATCATTTGTTGTGTTTCTCCACTGTGGCCTTCTCAGTGAAATCCTAACAAGCAATGAAGAAAAACAAAGATGTGTGAAGGTCAAAAACTGAAATACACACACACACACACAAAAAACTGTCATGCTGGTCTCTCTGAGGATTAGCAGTGAAGAAATAAAAACTTTATTGGATTAACAGCTTCCTGTTAAAACACACACACACATACAGGAACAACCTGTATTTTTGGAAAACAATACATCGCTCTCTCTTTCTGTCTCTGGGTCAGTGTGCACAAACACTACACTACACTACACACACTTCGCACATCTGTCCATCCATATATCCATTCTCCATCTATCTATGGTGCTCATACTGCTGATGTTGTGTTGTCATATGTGTCTGACCATTTCTGAGCAGCACATGTCGAAGGCACACTGTCCCCTGATCCCTGCTGACCTCAGTGTTGTCCACTTAAAATCAAATAGCGCAGGTCAGTGTCAATGGAGAGCCCCCTATTCCAAACTTTCCCCATAATTCAGTGTGTGTAAACAGTGGTTTTGGACTCTGATTTCTTTACAGTGGTGGTGAATGGAACCAGACATCTCTAACACAAATATAGCCATTTTATTTCCCTTCCAAACAGACCAGTGAAGCTACACATGTCTTCTGAGTGTTTATATAGAAAGTTGATGACAGTAAAATTGTGCCAAATCTGAAATAGACCAGTTTTCTTCTAGGACTATTTTGCCTTACAATGCGGCACATGTACCCCTCCATCATGAATGGGTTTAGTTTTAGGACCAAAAGCTTGTCAAAACTTTGGTAAAACAATGTCTCAGGCATCGGGCAGTGCATTCATAACCATTTCATAGAATAACTGTCGGTGAGGGCAATTCTAGAGACAGATGTCTGGTTCCATTCATCACCACTGTAAATAGATCTGACACTGAGTTTCTCGAGAAGGGAGCATTCATACCAAACCCACTCGGAACATCTCCATTTACAGATTAAATATTTCACTGTGTATGGGAATTTTAGGAAATGGGTGGAGGTCCCCTTTAATTCTGAGCGTGAATAGGGGCATGGTTCGGGTGCCGTTTCCCACGGCAACCCTTCACAATGTAGATAGACACAAAGATACAGTGAACATTTTTTACATTACAGAGTGATGAAACAGAGACAAAAGTGATGCAATTCATTTTAATAAGCCAGACCCAAAATATGAACACACACACACACACTCATACAGCCTTTTTATAGGATCACTGGATGAAGAGCTTTTACATTCTGAGCACAGGCCTTTCCATCACTACAACAACAGGGACCCTGTTTCCAAATGGGTCTTGTCCACCTGTCCACCTGACGTCTGTACCAGTGGGACGGGCACACACACACATTAATATAGCTATTTCTTTTATATACATCTTTATTTATTCATTATATGCTAACTGTAAAATTATCATAATTATATGATAATTTTACAGTTAGAAGAAATATATAAGTGAACATATTACATAAACACAGGGTCTCTCCCATTCATCTACAGGGCTATTCTACTTCTTTATTGTATATCAATTTTCTCCTGAGATTCACTTATAAAATCCATTAGGTCAATTTCTGAAAGATCATGCTGTAGGCCGGGCTAAACTAATTTACACTGAAAGAGGGCTAAACTGCTGTGAACGGTGGGTGTAGAAACTTTAACAGTGTGGGGGGATCCTCGGTTTGTTGTAGTATGGTTTGTTCCGTCCCTTCAGGAGCAGTTCAGTTTACCTAATGCTGATCTTAGAGTATGTGTGTGTGTGTGTGTGTGTGTTGTTAATTAGGTTGGACTAATCCAACAATAAGCATGTCATTTCCTGCTGAAACTCCTCCTGACTGTTTACACACCCCCTGTTTGTTTATTTGAGTGTGTGTGTGTGCGTGTGTGTGTTTCTATCAATCAACAGTACAAACACCATCCCACATTAAAATCCCTTCTGCTCACTGTGGTCTCTCTCTTTCTCTCTCTCTCTCTCTTTCAATTCAATTATTGGCCTGACTAATTGAGCAATATTTGTATTCCCAAAGCAGGTGTAACAGAGTTGAAGAGTTTCAAGGAAGTATCAACAATTATAGTGTTTAAGAGAACAGTGAAAAACAGGTTATGCTGGAGTACATGAGATGAAAAGAGGCATAAATCTTCACGATACCAAAGCGTTTAATCTGAAAAATGAGCCAGAAAGGCAGACAATCAAACAGAAACAGAAAAAAAACCAGAACAACAGCCTAAAAAAACTCCAAAACACTAGAAAGGAAACTTAATAGGATTAAGGAAAACAGAGAACAAGCCATAGGTGAAATGCATATACAAAAATAATGAACGAACACTTCTGGGTCAGGCTTGCATGCTTAAGTGGGATGGTACACAGGTGCAGGAAATAACAAAATAGCAACAACAGGGCAAGGGGTGTCGTCTGGACCCCGGTGATGTTCAGAGGCATGGGTTTGTCCCATGCACACCCATGGACCCATGCCCTGCAGTCCTGTCAGTTAGGAATGTGACAAGGTGGGGATGTGAGGTTCAACCGACCAGTGAAAGTCATCTTTGATCCCTTGGTCCAGGACCAGTGGTGGACAGTAACTTGAGTACTGTACTTAAGTAGAGTAGAGTTTTTGAGTATCTGTACTTCACTTGAATAGTATTTTTTTTTGGAAACTTATGACTTTTGCTTCACTACATTTGAAAGACAAATATTGTACTTTTTACTTCACTACATTTCTGTCGTGGGTCTTGTGTCTAATTGCCTCCCTATCCCAAAAATGTCTGAAGTGAAACAAACACAGTATGTATGACATACACTAAGTCTCTCACAATATCCCTAACTTCTTGTGAATAGTGTACTGTATATATACGTAAACAGACGCACACACACACACACACACACACACACACAGGCCATACCTGGTAGAGAGTACTATAGGGTTGAGAAAGATCCCGTAACACGCTCTGTCTCTCTGTCACTCTCTCACGCACACTCTCTCACATGAACACCCTTACGCGCACCCTCTCACGCACACTCTCACTAACACTCTCTCCTGCGCACACTCACGCACACACTCACACACACACTCACATGCACTCTCTCACGTGCACAGTCTCACGCACATACTCTCACGCGCACTCTCACTCACACTCTCTCACGTGCACACTCTCACACACACTCTCTCATACACACTCACTCCTCTAGACTAAAAAGCACAGCCTTCATAACTCAAAACACGCACTGGTGTAGAATACAGACAGGACATATAATGCCTCTTTAGTCCATTTGTGTGTGTGTGTGTGTGTACGGATATACGTCCTCATGCAAGGCTATACTTCACTCCCTTCTTCTTTCATGTTCATTTTTTGTGTGATAATTTGCGTTTAATTTGATTATGATGTACATTACATACATGTACATGGTACACTGTGACAGAACACCTACCATGCTGTTTCATGGGGGTGTGCAGAATTACAATTAAAAATAAACAAAATGACTATTTTACCAATTCCTTATTCTAGAGGTTCTACAAGCTAGTCAGAGGCATTGTGTGTGTTGTGCCAATAATGCAACAATGCGGTGAAAGAAAATACTTTTAATACTTAAAGTATTCTTAAAACCAAGTACTTCAGTACTTTAACGTAGGTAAAAATTTGACTGTAGGACTTTCACTTGTATTGGAGTAACATTTGACCAATGGTCTCTGTACTTTCATTTAAGTAATGAATGTGAGTACTTTGTCTGCCTCTGTCCAGGACATTCCCAGCCAGGACCCAGCTCTGTTCTTCGGGGCCATACCCCTCAACCAAGTACTTCAGAGCTTCCTGACAGCACTGGGAGTCTATGAGGTACCAGTCTGGATAAATGAGGCCACCTTCCACCAGGGGTGCTGTAGGGGAGCGCAAAGCGTCAGGTATCTCATCCTGCGGTCCCAGCACTACTGGTCTAAGGAGAGAGACATGAAAAACAGGAGAAATGGACATGCTACAAAATGTAATTCATAGGACACAGGGTTAACATGAGACAAAACCAAAAGGGGACTGATGAAATGGGGGAGTATCTGCCAGGGGATGTGAAACTTTGGGGCCTCTCTCCTGTGTCTGTTGGCCTGAGGCTGGAACTGCTTTTGAAGCCTGCAGGCTGGTTGAGAAGTGATGCTGAGAATTCTGAGTGTACACTGCCCAGCACAGGAAGTTCACCCAGACGTACTGCCAGCTGTGGCAATAGGCCCACAGGAATTCGCCCAAATCTAGGATGGTCCGACGTGAGGCTGACCATGGTCCCCGGATACATGTCCTCTACACCCTGAACATGAACTGAGGAGACAGTCAAACAGGATCTCCTCCAAGAGGCCATAAAACTGGAAGACATACTGGAAGAGGGCCTCCATTACCTAGGGACAAGGAGAGGAATGAAATGACAGGAATTGACAAAAATTCGAGAACCTATCCACCACTACCAGGATGCATGTATGCCCTTTTGACAGCGCTTTGCTGCTCTTACAGACCCTTGGTTTGTGCATAAAAACTGAAATAGACAGCACCAGTTCACATATATCATTGGCAAGTTGCACAAGTGTCTGGTGGCTGGTCTAATGTGAACCTACCTCAGGATAATGGGTGTGGGCTCTCCAGATTCCTTTGGCATCTGCTTTACAGTTCTTGGAACTGTAATATGAAAGGGTTCTGGGCTCCCTCCAGCCAATGATGCCACTCCTGTAATGCAGCCTTGACTGCCAGCAGTTCATGTTGTAACTGCACTGCCACGATTTTTGGGGGTCCTGTGGCACTTGGAAAGGACCGCTCCAACCCCACCTCCAAGGCATCTAACTCTACAGCAGATGGCTTGGTAGGATCGGACATATTTATAATTGGTCCAGCAGTAAACAACCATGTTAGCTGGCTGAATGCCACCCTGTATAACCTATGTGCAAGCAGGCAAGTGAATACTGCAGTGACATGATTAACATGTTCCTCATAGGAGGTGGAGTATATTTTTAAAATGTAGCAAACAATGACACACCCCAGCACGTCTCTGAGTACGTCATTCACAAAGGATTGGAACACTGAGGATATTAGGGCATTAACAGAAAAGTCGACTCTCTCTTAGAGCGAGGTGAATCTAAACACAAAGCCACAACAAGACGAGAGACACAGCACTCGACTTCGACTTTGTTGACGGATAAGTTGACCTGAAAAAATCTGAAATCGTTAATACCCTAGAGGGTATGTTGCTGACTCTTAAGGCATCACACAGTACTCATAATGGCCAGAGGTGACGCTAAAGGCTGTCTTCAATTTGTCACCTCTTCATATCCAGACAAGATTATATGCAATGTGCAAAAAGCATTTTTGAATAGATTTTGGCCTTTCTGAGCTGTTTGACAGCCGTGGAGATCCATGGGAACAGATTTTAATATTTTGCCATAACAAAGAGAGCTTCTAGTTTGGACATGTGTATATACATGACCAAAGAGGGATGCTCCAGCCAGGAGGTCAATGGCACAGTCCCAGGGCTGATGCAGGGGGAGTTGAGTAGCCCTCTGTACATTAAATACTGCTGCCAGAGAGGCATACTCGGCCGGGATGCGGGGGGGTCATGGGACCATAGGCTCTTGCCTGAAGTGGAACAGAGGGATATAGTGTAAGAGTGGCAAGTTGACTGATGTGAGGGGCTTCTACAACACCAGTTGACAATGGGGTTTTGTGAACAGAGCCAAGAGAGACCTAAAACCTAAGCTGTCAGGCAAACATGGATGGACTTAAAATTAAGTGGGACCTGAGCTAAGGGTAAAGATGGAGTTGTAACTTGGGTGAGGCAGCCGACAACCATATAACAAATTAACATACTCAGGGGGCACTAAGGGGTGTAACGAGACAATGTTTGAGCAACTGAGGGGAACTAAAATTGCCAGCCGACCTTGAATCCAGTAATGCAGAAACAGAACGAGAGTGTAATGGATAAAGTAGAGATGGAAACGTTTTGTGCATCAGTAAATTCAATGTAATCAGTGAAGTAGAGACGGATATCCACTAGAAAGCTTCTGCAGGGGGTGGGATAACTGCCGTAGCACTCCAGGATTGAGCACGCACTGGGAGATCCACAATGGAGGGCAGCACAAGGCGCATGTCCAGAAGTGCCATATAGAGCTGGCTGTCTATCCCTGCAATGACCTTGTATAGCTGGGCAAAGCCATGCTCCTGTGCAGCCAGACCATGTTTTAGCGGGAAGATCTCCTAACTTTCCTCGCTGGGTAGTGGAACATCAGCTGTGCCTCGGTAGGTGGTCTGTTCATCTGTCATGCTGGAGTATGTGAGATGAATGGAGGCACAAACGCTTGACAATAGCCTTTAATCTAAAAAATGAGCAGCCAGGGTGGCAGACAATCATTCAGAAAGAAACAGGAAACCAAACCAAACTTACAGGACAGTCTGGGGTGCTTAAATAGTGGGGAACACAGGTGCGGGGGAACAACAAAATTAGAAGACAATAACAAGAGCAGGTTCATTACTTTGGTGACCTGGAGTGTGGGCTTGTCCATGCCATTACAAGAGGAGCTGCTGGAGAAGATCATTATGATCTTTTACCCAAAAGACTGAATATATAAAAAAAAAAATATATATATATATATATGTATATATTAAATTAAAAAAAAAAAAAAAAAAAAAAAAACTGTATATATATATATATATATATATATACTGGACATTACAAAAAATCATACGGCAAGTGTAACATGATAAAAAAAAAACTCTCCTAGTTCCCTTTCTTTCTCCTTTTCTTTCTTTCTCTCTCTACGTTCTAGTTTTCGCAACAGGCTGTGCTAGGATGGCTGCCGTGGTAACGGGGAAAAGTGTTTGTCAGAGAGGAGGATGGGTGCGAAAATCACACACACACACACACACACACACACACACACACACACACACACACACACACACACACACACAAGATCGCCTTGACATTAGAAGCAGTGTGACATTTCATCTGTGCCTGGCTTTATCTTCTCGTTTTACCCATCTTCTCTCTCATCCTTTCCTTTCTATCTCTCTCTTTCGGTCTCTCTTTCTTATCCTTTCCTTTCTCTCATTCTTTAGATTCTTGAGAAAGAGAGAAATAGGAAATAGGAAAGAACAGCAGAGCTCTTTCTCGTTCTCTTTCATCTTTCCTTTCTCATTCTTCTTTCTCTCAATCTCATTTTTTTACTTATCCTTTCCTTTCTCATTTTTTCATCTTTTCCTTTGTCTTTTTGTTTTTTGTCTCTCATCCATTCCCTTCTATCCTTTTTTCTCTCATCTTTCATTTCTCATTCTTTCCTTTCTTCATCCTTTCCTTTTTTTCTTTTTTTCATCTTTCTCTTCCAATTTTTTATTTCTCTTTCTTTGGTCTCTCTGATTCTTTCCCTTCCTTTTCCTTTTTTCTTTTTTTCATCCTTTCTTCTGTCTTTACTTTCATTGTTCAATTTCTGTCTCTTATTTCCTTTCTTTCTTGTTGTTTCCTTTCTCTCTGTCTCATTCTTTACTCTCTTTCTCTTTCACAGGCACACATTTTCTTTTTCTGCTTTTTAAATGATCAGTCAAAGCCACGTTCAATTACCAGATGTTTTCCCTTATACACACACACACACACACACAAGACTCAAGTCCCTCTGTCTCACTGATGACTGAGTGTTATCACAGTGCTACTGTAACACATCCTTCAGGGGCAACACTTGAGGCAGAATAGCAGAATAACATGTATTCATTCTTCAGTAAAGTCCCACTCTGATCCACTCTGAGGTTCATCTGTTGGAGCAGCATTTTAAGTGGAAAGGATAATAATGATAATGATAATGATAATGATAATAAGAAGAAGAAGAAGAAGAAGAAGAAGAAGAAGAAGAAGAAGAAGAAGAAGAAGAAGAAGAAGAAGAAGAAGAAGAA
>JBBPCX010005957.1:0-18203 GCA_037974365.1 Hydrocynus forskahlii
CTCCCCTCCCTTCCCCTCCCCTCCCTTCCCTTCCCCTCCCTTCCCTGTCTGTCTGCGGGAGCTGGCTTTTGTGCAGGCTCAGAGTTGTCCTCCACTGTCTTCCATACAAAGGCTCCAATGTAACCATTGCCGTTGTAGCACAAAGGCAGAGAGAGACGCACATTCTCATAGGCATGTCTATTGGGTGCCGTTTGTAAAAACAGCTTAACAGATTTAGAGGTGTCATTTTTTCATCATTTAGCGCAATTTTCAAGCAATTTTCACACAATTTCCACACATTTAGAGCTAAATGTATTAAAAAACTAAATGTTGCACTCTAAATCTAAATGTGGCACTTTTACAAACGACGCCTCTAAATTTGGGATTTTAATGTAGCACTTTTACAAACAGCGACTCTAAATGGTGCCGTTTGTAAAAACAGCTTAACAAATTTAGAGGTGTAATTTCTTCATAATTTATCACAATTTTCACACATTTAGAGCTAAATGCGTTAAACTAAATATTGCACTTTAAATCTAAATGTTGCACTTTTACAAATGGCAACTCTAAATGTGGATTTTAGGTCTCGTCTACACAGACGTTTGAATCTTGGATAAATGAACGCGCTCTGAACGCCATAGGCGTTTTTGTAGCGTTTTGTATCTGCGCTTGATTGGCGTTACACTGGCATTCGTCTGATGCTGTTTAACACCAGCCTGCAGCCCAATGTGTAGTTTCGTATATTCACCTGTGGGGGCAGTAATTATTCTCTCCAGATTGTGGGGAGATTACATTTTAACAAATTTAGAGGTGTCATTTTTTCCTCATTTAGCGCAATTTTCACACATTTAGAGCTAAATGTGTTAAAAAACGAAATGTTGTGCTCTAAATCTAAATGTTGCACAAAGGGCAACTCTAAATGTGGGATTTTAATGTAGCACTTACAAACAGCGAGATATGCTAATTGGCCACGCCCCTTGATTACAATTGGCTGTTACTTAGCAGGGGGCTGGACTGCGTGCTGTGAGATCCCCTCACCAACATGGAGGAGTTATTAGCCAAAAACCGTTCACCTAGCCCAGGTGTCCCAATATTTTAGTCCCCCACGGAATGTGCTCGCGACTTTTCTAGGCGGAGCAACCACCAATCTCCGTGAAACTTCAGTCAGATATGGCTCGATGAAACCTTTCCAAAGACCAGTCCTTTGCCATAATAGCCTCCGGAGATCCGGAGTTATTAGCCGAAATCCGTTCACCTCGCCCAGGTGTCCGAGGTGAACTGCTAATAACTCCGGATCTCTGGGGGCTATTATGGCAAACGAGGGGTCATTGGAAAGGTGTCACCAAGCCCTATCTAACTGTGAAGTTTCACATTTAGAGTGCAAGATATATTTTTCATATTTAACATTTAGATTTAAGATCATTTAAGGCAAATCCTCCATGTTGGTGAGGGGATATCATAGCACGCAGTACAGCCCCCTGCTAAGTAACAGCCAATTGTAATCACGGGCGCGGGCAATTAGCATGTCTTGCCATTTGTAAAAGTGCTACATTCAAATCCCGCATTTAGAGTCGTTGTTTGTAAAAGTGCAACATTTAGATTTACAGCACAACATTTCGGGTTTTTTTAAACACATATAGCTCTAAATGTGTGAAAATTGTGCTAAATTATGAAAAAATGACACCTCTAAATTTGTTAAGCTGTTTTACAAACGGCACCCCATACATGTCGTGCAAGCTTGAAGTGAAGTCTGCATTTTAAAGGGCCAATGTCCAACTTTTTTGCATAGCATTTCATGTTTTTTTCTGAGGTCTGTTTATGATATTTCCATAAATTGATTCACCATTCATAATTCATCATGAAAAAAATAGGACACAACATTAAAAATTCAGTTCACATATCAATGTCTAATCTCGTTTTTTATTAATCTCTGGAAAATAAAGTGATTTAATTGCAGGTAAACAACAAAAATGAGCTTTTTTACACATTGAACAAAAGAAAAATTCATATTCTAACTGGGGAAAAGTTAGGATACCTGACCCTCAAATAGCTAGTGTTAATCCCTTTGGTGGGATGCTGCCAGAATTGCTAGTGTCATCGCTGAGGTACCCTTGAGCAAGGTACTGTCCCCACACACTGCTCCCCGGCGCCCCTCATTGGTGCCCGCCCACTGCTTCACTTGGGGAATGGGTTAAGTGCAGAGAAACGATTTCACATTGTGCACACTGTGTGCTGCGGTGTGTTCACGTGTGACTGTAAGGGGCCACTTTACTTCTTGTAGCCATCTACCAGTCCCTGATATCGGTCTGAGGAACTTTTCCCGACTCCTCAATGCAGAATTCTTTCAGCTGTGCAGTGTTTGAGGGGTTTCTTGCATGTACAGCCAGTTTCAAGTAATTCCACAGCATCTCAGTGGGATTTAGCACTGTGATGATTGTTGCTCTGGCCCATGGAAAACATCTCATCACAATGTGGTTCATACACCATCGACCTCCTGGGAACTGTGTCATACTATAAAAAATGACATTACAAATAAAGCAACCCAAACCAGAGCTGTACCTGAGCTGCTCCACGACAGGGCCAAAAGCAGGCTGCAGCCTGGACTGCGTGCTATGACTGCAGATTTTTGATTGGTCAAAATATTGTCATCACAACATGGAAAGAGGCCATGTTGTGAGGTATGATGTGGTTATTTACCGGGTCCACCTTCGACGTGATGATGTACGGCCCCTGCCACTTCACCAGAAATTTGCAGTTGCAGTTACAGTTACAGAGATTCAGGTGCAGCGTGGCTTGGTGCTCTTTTATTGACAATATTCGCCATCTGTGCTCAAAATGATGCGTACTGGAGGGGCTGCAAGGTGCAGTGGCTGTAGTAGTGAAATGCTCTTGGGGGTTCCAGCATCCAGGGTTAGAGCAGGAAAGGTCCTCAGGGCCTTGAGTCTGTGGAGAAAGAAGAAGAGAAAGAAGCACAGGCGAAGCTTGTTCGACTCCATGGATGTGGTTGTGGGACGATGACTGACCATAAACTTTGGGGAGAGAATTGTGCATCAGAAACACTGCTGTGATATGCTGGAAAATCAAACCATGCTGCAAGTTCCATATTATTACAGCGCATTTTAGATACAGTATGGTTCCTGTAGAACCAAACGGCAGACCTCAGTCCAGATCCGGCATCAAATGATGGACCTTGGTCCAGATCTGGACAGAGTGATGGTTCTGTCTGGACCCGTGACCAGTCTGGTATATTCACGAGATTAAATCATTTTCATGGAGCATTATTTTGGACGGTCGTGGCTATTGACAGCGCTGCTACTCCAGTTAATACGACAATAGCTTCACTCAGTTGAGCCAATAAAATTGTTAGTTTACCACAGCAGAGAGAAAGAGAGTTAATTTAAGAGACAAAATGGCTTGCTCCAAAAGACGGAAAGTAGATGATGAAAATCATTGTTTTAAAGATGAGTGGACGGAGAAATATAATGTTCATTCTTCCGGCAAGCAGTTCAAAACCAGTGTGCCTCATATGCTCCGAAAACATGGCATTAATTAAAAGCAGCACTGTGAAGCACCACTACGAAACAAAGCACAGCTCTTTTGAGCATATTCCCTGAAGTGCGAGCTGAGGGTACGTAAAATAATCTAACTGCAAGCCCAGTATGACAGATCTACCCGACTCATCACACATACATTTACAGCCCAGCAACGTGCAAACAAATGTTCCTAAAAAGATTTTGGGGCAATATAAAAAACTTTTAGTGATGGGAGTTGTGAAGGAGTACTTAAACGCTGTTGCTGAGACATTATTTGAGGGAAAACAAAAAGACAAGATGTGTGAAAAAATCAAACAAATCCTGATGTCAACTACAACAGCAACCAGAAAGTCAAAAATATTAGCAGATGATGTACTGGCGCAGCTTTTCAGAGTGCACCATGCCTATCTTTGGCCATTGACGAGTCTACAGACGTTACTGACAATGCCCAGCTTTTGGTGTATGTGAGATTTTTTCACAAAGATAAGAAGGAGCTCTGTGAGGACCTGCTGGGTGGAACACCACTTGAAACACACACAAGTGGAGAGGACATATATGCAGCAATAAAAGAGATGCTGAGAAAGAGGGGCATAGATTCAGGGTGAGACAGATTTTTCTCCTTATGTTGACTTCATTAACAAGCTGATTGGAAATTTCAGTAACAGGTTCAACAGCTTCTGCCTTGGGCAGCAGCTCCTCCTGCTAATCCAGAAACCTTTCCTCATCAGAGAAGTCGGAGGATTTTCGAAGGAGGCGACTCACACATTCATGTGGGCACATGCAGGATCTCTACAGCTTGAGCTCATTGATCCGCAGAGAAATGCTGCATTAAGAGAGCATTTTGAGACAACTGACCCTGCTACGTTCTGGTTACAGACTGTTTCTGAGAGTGTGTTCCCTGGTTTAACCAAAATAGCACTGCACACCTTGACTATGTTTGAATCGACTTACAGCTGTGAGTCAGCTTTTTCCACTATGAACATTATCAAAAACAAGTACCGTTCTAGGCTCAGCAACGAACACCTACATATCTGCATGAGAATGGCACTAACTCCATTCCAACCAAGATTTAAATTACTGGGCAGCCACATGCCAATTTCTCTCATTATGAAAAGTAAAAAAAGAAAAAAGAATAATTAAAGAGAAAAATTCAAAGAGAAATGTTCAGAGCTCTGTTTGCATTCCCCCCCCCCCTAAAAAGCCACTTGTTTTCTGAAGGCCCTTTTTTAGGCTGGGACCTCCTTATTTTAAGAACAGAGAAGAGAAAATGTTAAGTCAATGCTCTGTTTGCACATTTTAGTTATTGTTTTCTGAGTTGACTTTTTACTTGAAGTGTAGGCCTTCAATTCTTCAGGTAGGGACATCTTTAATTTAAGACAAAAAGGAGTTATTCCACTCTGTTTGCACTTTTTCATTTATTTTATTCTGAGGTTTCTGCTTTCTTTAATCTGAAATAAAGGCCTTGAATTTATTTGCCTGGGACTACTTTTATTTATGGTAAAAGAGTTAGTTGTGCACTGGAAATTAACAGTGAATATTGTTGAAACCATATGAATATGTGGACATAGGGGAAAGCTATAAGACACAAGATGGACTTCGGTTCGGACCTTCTACTTGGACAAAATTTAATAACTGGACCAGTGACATTTAATTGAATACCCCAGCTGTAGAACTATGAAAAAGTGATGTTTGTTTACAACTCAGTTAGAGAATTATGTAAGTACAGTAAACCCCCACAAATTCGTGGTTCAGAGTTTGTGGCTTCAGTCATTCACAGATTTTTTCTTAGAACCTAATTAATAATTGTCCACGGAAACCCCCGCAAATTCGTGGAAACCGCAGATATCCTTTTTCGTGGCAATATATAATTTTTCATGCATTTTTGTGCTAAATCTTGAGTGTTTCTCTGAGTGTTCTCGTTTTTTTGTTTTGTTCTTCTTAAAGCCCTGTATTTTTAAAACTGTATATTAAATTCATTTATTACTGTATTTACCCTGCTTATACCAGAGAAAATGACAGCGTATACCAAAGAACAGGATACGAACTAGAGGGGAGCAGAGGAAGCTATAGCTCCCCTAGTGGTGACATGAGCTCCCCTGGAAACATGATTTGTGAAATTTTGAGGGAGCTCTAAAATATTGATATGATGACCAAATAAATGCCATTTTGGGCATGGGTTTTCTCACAGGTGTTAAATAAGTCAAATAAAATTATACTTAGAGCTTATTATTCATGAAAAAACATAGCCTGCTTGCACGCTCGTGGGGGCGCTGCCTGCAGCCCCACCCACTACCCACTCACACGAGCTCGTTTAGTTAGCAGTACAAGTTAGCAGTACAAGGCATTGTAGGCCTACTTATGAGAAGGGCTATGTGCTGTGTTATGTAGTATGTGGCGTTGCGTCTCTCCAGGCAGTGAGAGGGTTGTGTTGTGCTGTAGCTGTATTATTTATCAATAATAATGCCATATTGTTCATGGTTGGTGCCGCTGGCTGCTTTTATCGCGTGTGTTCGGCTCTGTGTACAGCCCTATAGGCTATAGCCCACGTGAAACAATGTAAGTTTTTGAGTTGAGAAGCCTAATTTTAAGTTGATTTAATTAAATAGTCAAATGTTATTTTGGTGGTCCGTGGATTATTTATTATCAGGTGGATTGAGGTTTGCGTAGCCCATTTATGTGCATATGCTTGGGAAATCTGTTAAAATTAACCTGATCCATCAAGGCATTTCATGTAAATATTGTACAGACCTATAAATGGCATCACCCATGTGCAACGAACCAGTTTTAAATCCCCACCCACTCCCCCGCCTGGCTCCCCCGGAGACCGTGGTATAGTTCGCACACTGCCAAAGAAAAATCGCGCTTGCCAGAATTACTGTAAAGTCTATATAGGGGTAACATCAGTATTTTACATTCTACCACTGCGGGAGACAGCAGTTCAGTGGACACTGTACAGTACATTTACCTTCACATTTTTATTAAAGGTAATGTATCATGCTTAGTTTAAAATTAAACTAAGAATTACAGTGTTTTGGGAGCATATTGGGGGCATATTTAGGGTTTACACTATAAAAATAGGCATCACAAATTCACGTTTTTTCACTATTCGTGGGTGCTCTTGGAATGTAACCCCTGCAAATGTCAGGGGTTTACTGTATTTTAAAAAAATGAATGGACTTCCTTTTTAAGGGGATGCCAAGCAGTAACAGCATTCTGAAGTTAACTCTTGACCGTTAAATATAATTTTCTTTCAGCATTCTCTCACTAACACCAGACACAACTAGTTTTTCATCACACACCTACAGCACACATCCTTTGGCCCTTTCTAGAGTCTGAGGAGGAGGTTCTATCGCTTTCTATATTCGGACAACAGTCCAAGACAAGGAGATAGCAGTCGCAAGACAGCACAATTACAGGGCCACACACAGTAGCTATGCAAACAGTGAAACTAACTAAAAACACCTTCAAACGTCTGTCATGGCTACATGAGCAAAACAGCACAAATATCCACTTCAAATTAGCACAGTTAATGTGTTTTGACTTTGCACTTATGAAAATCAACAAAGTAGTTTTTAATAATAATAAACTTAATTTACATACCACCTTTCATACATCTGGAAGCAGCTCAAAGAACACGTTATGTTTTCAGCTGCTCCTAAAAAAACACTGAGAGAAGGAGCCAGACAAATATCTAAGGGCAGGTTATTTCAGTCCCACAATTCATAAGTGTAAACAAAGACATAAATCAATAAATCAATCAAATTAGTACCTAGGTCTAGCTTTGAGGTATTAACTGTAAGAAATGATTCAATTTTTACTGGATTGTGGTTTATTTTTGTCCGTTCTTCTTAGTAAACCACATTCAGCTCCCCAAGGTTAAAAGGTCCTCTTAGTGACACACTTTCAGAATCCATAAATTTTCACGGAGATTCTGGTCAGGTTGATTAGGCCATCCAAGCATCACCACCTCTTGAGGTCCTTTGCCTATATGTCTGGGGTCAATGTCTTGTTGAAACATCTGTCTTCGCCCCTTTTGTGGCCAGTGAGATTAAATTTATTGTCTCCTGATATATCACTCCATTTGTAGAGAAGCAGCCCCGTATCATGATGCTTCCACCATCATATTTCACTGTGGATATGCTGTTCTTAGGACAATAAGTGCTACATTTCTTTCTCCAAACATGACAGACTGAATTACTTTTTTGTTTCATCTGACCAGGGAAAACTGTTTCGCTGGCTTCTCTCTTACCTGTCTGTGTCTGAATTCGTTTATGCCTATGCCTATTTGTAAACACAGTTAAAACATGTTAATTTGAAGTGGATATATGGACTGGAAGTATATTAAATAATAATAATAACAAGCAATAAAGTATATTAAACTTTTTTTATTGCTTATAAAGTGGTTATGACACCAAATATATCCCATAAACTCTAAAATACAAACACAGCGCTTTGTCTTTACAAGATTGTAAATGTGTATTAAAGTAATTTTTTTGATTATGAGACCATCTGGATTGGAAGTGTATATCTGTTGATCTGACATGGAGCAAACTGGAGCCAAGAACATTTGTCTGAAGATAAAGCTGATCCTCAGACACCAGAATTCAGCTGTTGTGAGGTTTCAGAACGTTGGCAGACCTCCCATAGTATATAATGAGAAACTGTGTTGCAGTTTTAGTGTCACTAGAGGTACTACATGATGACTGCACTGTAAAATGCTTCACCACTGAGCTACTACATTGTTGTGGGTGCTCAAGATGGAAATGTCAAGATGGAAATCTGATACCACATGAACTTTATCTCACAGATCACACACATAAAAAAGTCCTCACAACAGTGTAAACTTTAAAGGGGACCTATTATGCAAAACTCACTTTAGTTATAATAGGTCTATGGGCTATAAAATACATGTTCATTAAGTTCTTTGCACAAAATCACTCACATAAAGAGATATCACCAGCTCGATTCTTCAGTTTCAGGCCCTTTCAAAACGAGCCGCTAGGGCGGAGGAACCCCATATGACGTCAATAGGGTGGCAATTTGTCCCTCATCTGTCGAGACCCCAACCACTAGCCTGTTGCTTGTCACCCCTTTCAGCGGCCATGTTGGGTCTTTGCAGCTTTATGTATGCTGAATTCAGCTGTGCCTGCACTGCAGTGGCAAAACTCGCTCCGCCCAGCTGGCCAATACTCACTCAAAACATAATAAAACAACCTCCGCTATTGGTTAAGGCTAAGAAATGAAAATACACCAATCACGGCGTAAAATGCATGTTTTGTTCCCGTGGACTTATACAGTAAAGCGCGCTCCGCTGCACTCCAACACCAGATTAGTAAAAGATCCACAATTACGTCTGCTAGTTTTACGAGCACGGATAAGCCGAGCGCAGTGTCGCAGTGTTCATCTTGCTCTGGGTCCGACTCGGGGTCGAACATGTAGTGCTGAATACCGCCTGATTTCTGCCTTTTCCACGTGTGTTAAGTGTCTCAATACTTTTGTCCACCTAGTGTATCTCGCACTCTTTCTCCGTCCCTTCCTTCAGCCTGGTCACCATACAGGATAGGACCACTGTCACTTATTGAAGGGATGGAAGGACAGAAAGAAAGAAAGAAAGAAACACTTTCACTGGTTTTAAGGACATGGATTCTAATGTAAAATCCAGAAGTTAAACGCGCATTTTAAGCATAGGATGGGTGGGGCGTGGCCAGTAACAACTTATTTGCATAAAAGGGACAGCGTTGAAACGGCTCGTTTTGAAACTGCCAAGAATTAAGCTGGTGATATTTCTTTATGTGAGAGTGATTTTGTGCAAAGAACTTCATGAACATGTTTTAGTATAGGCCATAGACTTATTGTGACTTGTTTTTTTTTTTTAAGTGAGTTTTGCATAATAGGTTCCCTTTAAAACTCAAAATTTATATGATATAAAAAAGATTAAGGCAGAACCATTCATAAAGCAAGTCAACAAGTACTCAGTATTTGAGGTTGGTAATAGAGTGCAAAAGAGAGCACCTGAAAACAGCATCCACTGTTACTCCAGTAGCTACATGCCAACAGTAGATGAGTGATGCAGATTAACTGAGAATGCAGATTACGCTTGAATTGCACTATGAATTGCATTGTGACATGCCTGTGTTGTAGCTCGAAGCTTTGGCGTTCGCGTGATTTGCATTGTGTTTCTGGTCAAAATGTAGGTATTTCGATTTTTTTAAAAGGTAGTGCTACACATTTTTAATAGGTTAAATGGGATTTTGAAAAAAAAAACACACTTGTGGGTGGAGCAAAGATAGGACAGATTCTTTTTCTATTTGCTAATTTAATAATTCCCAGTTCTAACCACTAGTTAGGTCTCCCCATCACATAATGCTACTGCTGAATTACTGCTGAGTAGTTTACTAGTTAACACAAGTTGTTTTCTGAATCTGTAATCACACATCAAATCGTCAGTAGTAGTGATATTGCGCATGATAATACTTTTGCATAAGTAATGACATAAGTAGTGAAATTGGAAAAAAATTATGTGGTGTTCATTGGAGAACTTCATGCTGATGAGTCTGTGACTAAAAGTACTCCTCAGTTCAACCAAAACACTGTGGAGTGAATGATTAGTATTGTCCATGATGGACTGAAATTTAGACAATGCTTTCCAATCATTTACAGTTTCCAAGTCGTCAAGTTCCTTACACACCACTGAGCCTGCTTACTTGATCATCTTGTTGAGTCTCTTGGTGTCTGCCACTTTCATCCTGCCACCCCAGCACACCACAGCATAGAAATGGTGGGTCAGTTTTGTCCAAAACTCCAGTCACTGCGTTTTGCCTTTGTTCAGCAGCAGCAGTGCTAGAAGAGCTTGATTCTCCAGTGAATAGAACACTGTGCTTATATTTGTGGCATCCTTCCCCTCCTCCTCCTCGGGCTCTCCCGCATTCTATTCCTATAGCATCACACACTATCATGGACATGATCTCAGTCCCATCAACAAGATAAAAGGACTGTTTTTTAAAAATGCTGGGCTTGATCATCCATATTACAGTAGTGCAAAAGTGTGTTCAAGAGTGTATTAATATGAATCCATCATAAAGAATGAAATAGGAATTGTGAAATACTGAGATGAAACAGTTGCATTGTGAGGTCAGATATTTACATCCCTGGGCAGATGAGAGCTCAGGCTGGTATTTGATGGGCTACAGAATCTGCTGCAGAGGCTCTGGTCTGATTAGGTCAAATCAAGTGAGTCACACAAAGGGAGGAAGTCCAAGAGGTCCAATCAGTGTGGGGTTTTAGAGAGGCAGGAAGGGGCAGGGCAAGTTGTTCACTTCCCCTGACCATCAGATTGTGTGTTTTCCCCTTGAGCCTTCGGCCGTAGCTGGGCAATGGAGTACAAAAGCACTGGGACACTGAAAGAGGAGAGAGTACAGACACACATACACAAACACACACATACACAAACACACACACACACACACGGTTTTCGGCTAATAATTCCGGATCTCTGAGGGCTATTATGGCAAACGAAGGGTCATTGGAAAGGTCTCACCAAGCCCTATCTAACTGTGAAGTTTCAGAGAGATTGGTGGTTGCACTGAGCCACAAGCATGTTCCGGGGGGGCTAAAGTATTGGGTATTCAACCCATTCTTTCCTGCCAAGAAGTTGCCATATATTATGAGGCCAATGTGCATATAAGCAATGTTCCCATGTGAATTTAACAGTGAAAATATTTTGGTCCAAACAAGCAACAAGTGATACTAGTTTCTACACATCCAGTTTTGGTGTGGACCAAAGCATTTAAGGCATTTTCCTGCTTGGAAATAGTTATTCATGACTTTATGGACCAAGTTCCTAGGATTTACAGTTACAGAATAGTTTAGGATTTTGAGTGGAAAGAGATCATTGCCATGTAAAGATTAAAAAACATTTTTATCTCTCTACATGCATTTCTGAAACAGTCCATATAAAAAGGCAACATAATTCTTAATGTAAACCTCAGTACAGTTTTCCCCCTACAGGCGATATTGCAGCCTGGAGTGCAGTATTTAAGTTGGAACGAAATTTCGAATAAGGAGCAGCGAATAAGGAGCTAACTTCAGCGTAGTTGAAATTATGGCAAACGAGGGGTAGTTGGAAAGGTGTTACCGAGCCCTATCTAACTGTGGATTTTAATGTATTTAATGTTTAAAAAAAACACCTCCGGAGAAATTAGCCGAAAACCATTCACCTCGCCCGGGTGTACCAATACTTTAGTCCCCCTGGAACGTGCTCGCGGCTCGGGGTAACCACCAATCTCCGTGAAACTTCACAGTTAGATAGGGCTTGGTGAGACCTTTCCAACGACCCCTCGTTTGCCATAATAGCCCCCAGAGATCCGGAATTATTAGCCAAAAACCGTTCACCTCGCCCAGGTGTCCCATTACTTTTGTCCGAGGCGAACGGTGAACAAACAAGAAATGACGAAGGTATAATTATTGTGAGTGACATGGGTACTGTCCATTCTCAAACAATAAGTGTAGTCCCGCCCTTTCCGTGATCTGAAATGTGTTTGTTTTTTTTAAATGTTGTTGTGCTTTTGAAATGTGGGTGTGTTTTTGAAATGTGGTTGTGTTTTTGAAATGTGGGTGCGTTTCCTGAAATGTGGGTGTGTTTCTTGAAATGTGGGTGTATTTTGAAATGTGGGTGTGTTTCCTGAAATGTGGGTGTGTTTTTGAAATGTGGCAGTGTCTTTGAAATGTGGGTGTGTTTTTGAAATGTGGGTGCGTTTCCTGAAATGTGGGTGTGTTTCCTGAAATGTGGGTGTGTTTCCTGGAATGTGGGTGTGTTTTTAAATGTGGGTGTGTTTTTGAAATGTGGGTGTGTTTCCTTGAATGTGGGTGTGTTTTGTAAATGTGGTTGTGTTTTGACTCTCAGTGCCACCATACTCATGCAGCCTCTCAAACACTAACATGCACACTCACACAAACTGGCAAAAGAGTGTAAAGCCTCAGCCTTCAAATCTGCTTTTGGGGAGAATAGAGGCCGCCCTAGAGGCCGCCCTTCTCTGTTAATGTATATGGGACTTGTATTGTGAAGGGTGATGAGGTTTGGTTTTATTAGTTACAGCTATCTTTTGTTTGGGTTAAGTGTTTGTGTTCATTGATTGGGTTTTGGGGTTTTACTTTATGTATTTAAGGGCTTCTTTGTTCACATGTTGGTCAACCATCACAGTTACTTGTGTTTTCTCCTTTTGTTGATAACATAGTTCTGGAGTCTGGCTCATGCCAGTTTTGTTATTCTGAGTTGGTTTGAAAATAAAGAATGGATCACGTCGAATTGGAGTTTTGTGAGTGTGCCTGCTTTGCGTGCCTGGAGAAGGGGGCAAGACGTGACACTTATTTGCCCTGGACTCAGAACCAGAATTTGGATGGCCCGAACTTCAAAGACTATCAAAAAGCCTACAGTTATTAAAGTACTAAATAATAGAAAATTCAGTAAATTGGTGCATATTTAGATTTAGTTTAGTAAAACACAATGTACAAACAGCGCAAACTGGTACCTATCATTACACAGTTTGTGACAAAGCTCAGCAGCCAACCACTAATGTAAGGTCAAACTCATGCTAACACACACACACACACGCATACTCATGCACACACAAACACATATACACACACACACACACACACACACACACACTTTCTCTTGCCATTACCATCTAAAGATCATCAGGAATCAAGGTCCTCTCGCCTCCACTGAAGGAACACATACACACCCACACACTTCTCCCAGCCAAACACACAAAGGAACTGGGTGTGTGTTTGTGTGGAAGTGTCCCGGCAGCAGGCACACCCAGCATGGTATACACATTCTCTCTGGTCAGAAAACACCCAGCGAGCACTGCACATAAATAATCAACACTGCTTGTGTTGGTGCATATGTAGAGCAAGAAAGCTCATGTGAAAACAGTGAATAAAAGACTCACAGGGGAGCACACGTGCAAAACAGCTGCTGCTTCCAGCCTGCACAGTTTCCCTGGAGACCAGAAATATACCAGGACCTCATCTGACATGCACTAAAAGCTTTTTTGATGTTCGCTCAGAGGAGTTTATTATTATTATTATTATTATTATTATTATTATTATTATTATTATTATTATTAAAAATAATAATAATAATAAATGTGAGGATTACTCTTATGATTTAATTACACTAATACACCTGGATAATGATTCTTAAGGCATCAATTGTTTAGGTCAGTTTGTCTCGATTTTCAGGTGTATTTTACTACATTGTATGTGGACATGTTTTTCAGCCACAAACATTGCCAACAGGTGCATAAACAGTCTCTATAGACACACTGGCAGCAGGAGGGTTCAGTCTAAGGCTTAGCAACTGTCATTGTCATAGGATGCCAATGCTAGAACTCAGTCAACTGTAAGTTATTTTTATTTGCAAACAGAAGTGGGACTATTAGACTCCAAAAAATACTTGTTTTACATTTTACCTTCGCCTTTGTAGCAAAATTATTCATAAAGGCTCTGAAAGGTATTTTTCAGACATATTGTCTCAATCACAGTCAAGTCAAGTCAAGCAAGTTTTTTATTGTCATTTCTACCATATACACACAGTACATAGTAAAAATGAGACAACGTTCCTCCAGGACCATGGCACAACACAAGAGCAGAACGGAACAGAACACAAGTGCGAACAGGACAGAACACTAGATCAACAATACAACTAAACGAGACAAGACAAGACAACATTCAGTGCAATTGACAATGGCTACGTTGAGGATAAATATAGTATTTTGACTAGTACTGCATTCAGGCAACAGGGATGTGCAAAGATGCAGAACAGAGTTTACAGAGTTTACACATGCAAAAAATGCAGAACATCAATAAATATGTGCAATTTTAGAACAGTAATAAATATAATTGTGCAGTTTGTAGCAGCATAAAAAACATGACAGAGAATGTCGTGTTTTATACAGAATGTGTAGTATAGAGAAAAAAGTATTTTAACTGGTTACTAAAGTCCAAGGGGCCAGGGTGAGGTAGGGGTGGGAGGTGATTGGTGGTGTGTGTGTGTGTGTGTGTGTGTGTGTGTGTATATGTGTGTGTGTATGAGTTTTTATGCTTCAGTTCCGGCTGAGGGATCTGATGGCCTGAGGGATGAAACTGTTCCCCATTCTGGTAGTGGAGGCCCGTATGCTACGGAACCTTTTTCCAGATGGGAGGAGGGAAAAGAGTGTGTGTGAGGGGTGAGTGGGGTCGTCCACAATGCTGGTGGCTTTGCGGATGCAGTGTGTGAAGTAAATGTCTGTGACAGAGGGGAGAGAGACTCCAATGATCTTCTCAGCTGTTCTCACAGCCCTCTGTAGGGTCTTGCGGTCCGAAACATGGCAGTGCCCGTACCAGGCTGTGATGCAGTTACAGAGAATACTCTCTATGGTCCCTCTGTAGAACATGGTGAGGACTGGGGGTGGAAGGTACGATCTCCTCAACCTCCACAGGAAGTAGAGCTGGTGTTGAGGGTCCACATGAACACCAAGGAACTTGGTGCTCTGGACAGTCTCCACCAAGGAGCCGGCGATGCTCAGCAGGGAGTGTTCACGTTGTGCCCTCCTGAAGTCAACAACTATCTCTTTTGTTTTCTTCACGCTCTGGGACAGGTTGTTGGCTCTGCACCAGTCTGACTGCCATTGCACGTCCTCTCTGTACGTTGCCTCATCATTCCTGCTGATCAAACCCACCACAGTTGTGTCATCAGCAAATTTGATGATGTGGTTTGAGCTGTGCATTGCTGCACAGTTGTGGGTCAACAGTGTGGACAGTAAAGGACTGAGCACACAGTCCTGGGGGGCTCCTGTGTTCAGCGCGGTGGTGCTGGAGATGTTGCTCCTGATCCTGATTGACTGAGGTCTCCCAGTCAGGAAGTCCAGGACCCAGTTGCAGAGGGAGGTGTTAAAGCCCAGCAGTCTCAGCTTCCCAATCAGATGCTGAGGAATGATGGTGGTGAATGCTGAACTGAAGTATATGAACAGCATTCTAACATAAGTGTCCTTTTTGTCCAGGTGAGTGAGGGCCAGGTGAATGGGTAGTGTTGATGGCATCATCTGTAGAATGGTTGGGATGGTATGCAAACTGAGGGAGGCAGTTGTGACTTGCTGTGCCGCATGATGAGCCTCTCGAAGCACTTCATGATGATGAGTGTGAGTGCGACGGGACGATAGCCATTGAGGCAGGACACTGATGATTTCTTTGGCACGGGGATGATGGCAGTGGTTTTGAAGCATGTTGGGATGACAGTGGTGCTCAGAGAGATGTTGAAGATGTTTGTGAGAACATCTACTAGCTGTTCTGCACATCCTTTTCTCACATCAGCCACAGTCAGACAGAGCACCTGGTTGTTGGGCGGTGGAGTGGACATTCTCACTGCCTTGTCATTTTGGGCTTCAAACCATGCGTAGAAGTTGTTCAACGCATCTGGAAGGGACGCCTCACTATCACAGGCAGGTGGAGATGCCCTGTAGTTGGTGATGGCCTGGATGCCCCACCACATGCACCGTACATCCCCAGTGTCTTTGAAGTGACTGTGGATTTTCTGGCCGTGTGCGCGCTTCGCTGCTCTGATGGCCCTGGACAGGTTGGCCCTTGCTGTTCTCAGGGCAGCCTTGTCACCTGATTTGAAGGAGGTGTCTCGGGTTCTCAGCGCACCTCTGCAGTCATCCACGGCTTCTGGTTGGAGCGTGTGGTGATGTTCTTGAAGACTGTGACATCATCGATGCACTTACTGATGTAGCCAGTGACCGATGTGCTCCTCCAGGTTGGTAGAGCCACTGTAGGTTGCAGCCTCCCTGAACATGTCCCAGTCAGTGTGTTCAAAACAGTCCTGAAGAGCAGAGATGGTTTCTGTCTAAATGCCAACTGTAACATTTGGTGTAGACGGAATAATAGTCAGGGCTGTTTTTCATGCTTTAATGAAGGCTAAATGTTTGTATTATTATGACACATAATGACATTCCACATAAATTGTGTGCTTCCAGCTTTGCGGCAGCTTTTTGGGCCCTTCCTGTTCCAGCCTAACAATGACCTGTGCACAAAACAAGATTGTTTAAGTGTGGAGGAACTTGACTGACCTGCACTGACCCTATCCAGCATGTATGAACTGGAATGCTTTGTGTGAGCCAGGCTTTGCTCCAAACTTTTCAAATTATGAATATGATTATAATTCAAATTATTAGGATTTGCAAGGAGAAGTTCATCAAGAACATGTAAATGTGATGTTGGTTGTCCATGTTTTAGCCATTTGGCTAATTGAGAAATAATGCTTTGTAACTAAAATGAGTAATCTGTTTAGTAAAATATTTATGCAATATATGTATAATATTTTATTTACCCCCCCTCCACCCACAAAACCCCACAAAAATACAATGCACTATTACTTCTTGCCTTGATAATATTCATTTCTTTACTTCCCAAAGTAAGTGTACAGCTGAATATGAATAGAGATCGATATTAAAAACATGTGCAGGCCAGCAGAATTAAAGAGCTGGAAGATGGAGCAGATGGAAACACAACAGTAGATGAGGCCAAGAACTCAACAGCTAGTTCCTATGTCGGAGGTGTGGTCATATCTAATACACCATGTAGCCCCCCAGTTTGCCTCTGGGCAGATCATTTAACCACCCCAGCTGGCTCACAGTGGAACAGCTTCCTGCAGTCAAGGATCTCTAAAGCAAAGAGAATTTCCAAACAGTTCCTAAAAGTGTGTGTGCTGTGTTTTAATGCTATAATTTATTCTACCTTATTTATTTATTTACATTAGTGCAAACTGAATGTCTCAAAATGGAGTTCTTCAATCGTCTTAAGTAGACTTGCTTATGTGGTTTCTGCCCCTGTATGACACATTGTTAGCAATTTAGGAGGGAAATAAGAAAATGGGCCCCTTTTTGTCATGTGTGAACACACCATAGCAGACAGTGTGAACAATGTAAAATTCTTTCTCTGCATTTAACCCATTCAGCTCAGGGATTCGAACCCATGACTTTCTGATCATAAGGGTAATGCCCTAACCCAGGGATGGGCAAACTACGGCCCGCGGGCCACGTCCAGCCCGTTCGTCTTTTTAATCCGGCCTGCCGAAGATCGGTGTTTCGCAATAGGCGCAGTGATACATTTACAGGGGTTTACATATTTTTTTGCTCTAGTACTCTAATGAGTACCTACATGAATCAATTGGTATGCAAAAAAAAAATATCTGTCTCGGCCGTGGTTGGGGGAATGTGTGCAGAATTCTGTGTCTTGTCGGTGTCTTGGGCCATGAAGTCGAGGGGCGGGGCGGGACACGCAGTGTGAAGTATCAAACTAGGTACGCATTTGCGCTGTGATACTGAAAACTGCCGCGCATTTGCGTACCACGTACGCCAAACGAGTACTGGTATGCCACTTATGTCGATCCCTGTACATTGACTTGATTTTGCGGAACCTGGGCTACTCTCTGTTATTACTCTGCTACTAGCTATGCAGAAGGAGGCCCCTCAACGAGTGAAAAAATACAGGAAATTACTGGACGACCTTCATGGAGAATTATGCCGTCGGTTCTCTGATTTTGGAAAAATTGACAAGTCACTTCAGCTGGTGCCATGTCCCTTCACACAAGACCCTGAAACAGTGCCTCAGGAGTTGCAGTTGGAAATGACTGATCTCCAATGTGACGCC
>JBBPCX010005967.1:0-18203 GCA_037974365.1 Hydrocynus forskahlii
AGAGAGAGAGAGAGAGAAAGAGAGAGAGAGATACAGAGAGAGAGAGAGAGAGAGAGAGAGAGAGAGAGAGAGAGAGAGAGAGAGAGAGAGAGATTTGGAAGGGGGAAAAAAACGGTGTTTGATTCTCCACTCGTCTCCTCGGAGAGAGCCTGCCGGAGAGTCATGCATGACAATAAGCCAGCTTGTGCCGTGATCATATTAGATGAGGCCTGAAAGATGTGGGGAATATTATCAGGCATTTGCTTTTTCGCTCCGGTTCCGTCAGCAGATCGACGGGCGGCACTGACTCTGTCATGACTCATTCCAGCAGACCCGAGCCCGAGTGTGAACTTTGACGCACTTTGATGCCGGGCAAGATTTACATTTTTAACTTCTTACTTCAGCTACTCATCGAACGACTGCCCTCAAGCGTTCCCAGTCATTTTAGCCTCGGAGAACTGCTGAAATCAGCCACATGCTTCAGGAGTACTGTGGCGGGAACAGAACGGCTTCTACTCTCAGGCCATACGACTCAATGAGCACCATATTGACAAAAGTATTGGGACACCTGACCATGACACCACCAGGGACTTTAATTACATTGCATTCAAACCCATAGACTTTAATATGAATTTGGTCCCCCTTTGCGGCTATAACAGCTTCCACTCTTCTTGGAAGACGTTCCACAAGATTCTGGAGTCTCTGTGGGAATTTTTGCCAATTTAGTTTGTAGAGCATTTATGAGGTCAGGTACTAATGTTGGACTGATGTTCCATTCCAGTTCATCCCAAAGGTGCTGGACGGGGTTGAGGTCAGGGCTCTGTGTGGACCAGTCAAGTTCTTCCACACCGAACTCCTCCAGCCACGTCTTTATGGAGCTCGCTTTGTGCACTGGGACACAGTCATGCTGGAGTAGAAAACGTTGCATTTTATACGGCTTTAACAAGAAACAAACAAACACAAGAGAGAAAGCACACCATGAACAACCTGCCAGTAGAAATGAAGGTGAAACAAAAACTCAGTCCAGGTCATCCTGGGTTTAAGTAAGATAATCGCAAATTGGGAGACGCCTAAGATTAGTATTCTGGAAACCTTGATGGGGGTCGAGTGTGCTCGATGGGAGGGGGTCGACCTCTTAACCAAGACATGCCTTCACATATTTAAACTGTTCATTATAACATTAACTCTTCTCAGTATAAAGTAAAGTGGCCCCTTATAGTCACACGTGAACACACCACAGCACAGAACACAAATGTAACAGAATAAAGTATGGACTGTAAATCACTAATTGCTATTAATTAGACGTAAAAAACAGACAGCTGTCTGTTTTTTACCACTGTATCTCACCTGCTGTCTGTTTCTTAAATCTAATTAATAACAATTAGTGATTTACAGTACATACTTTATTCTGTTACATTTGCACACTTCAGATCTTGTTTAGACTTGTAAATGTTTGTGTTACACTTATTTTTTCCACAAGTTTTATTACTCTATAATTTATGGTAATTAATGAATTGTAATTTATTGTAGCTGCAGTACAGCTGACAAAATTACACTTAAACGTATCTATTCCTTGCTGGGCAGTAGTGTTTAGTGATTAGCATTAAAACACTAATATTACAACAAATACGTATAACATTTATAAAGTAAATGGTTTTATGCTTGGCAGACCTCTTTCCTCATGGAAGCCCAATGTTACTTGTAGCTCCATCAAATACCTGGTTTGGCTCTTTTTACTTCATTAGATTAAATTAGGTGTTGCTTATCGAATTTATAAGGCCAAGCAATGACTGGAGACATCGAGCAGAAATCTGGAACCAAACCTGCGTTCTTCTTACCAGATCGCAAAATACCAGCTACTTAGAAAGAAACCCACTGCTGATTTAAATGGCTTCAAACAATTTAGGACTGTATATGTGGGGCATCTGGTGGTTTAGTGGTTAGGGAGTTTCCCCTGTGATAAGAAGGTTGTGGGTTTGAATCCCAGGACTTCTACTGGTACCACTGAGATACCCTTTAGCACGGTACCGTCCCCAGACACTGCTTCCAGAGCCCTGCAGGCGCTGGCTGCCCGCTGCTTTACTTGCTGAATGGGTTAAACTCAGAGAAATAATTTCACGTTGTGTTCTGTGCTGTGGTGTGTTCATGTGTGACTATAAGGGGCCACTTTACTTTATATTGCACAGATGTTTCAGGGCACATGGTGCGGTAAAAGCCTCTATTTTTCTGGGAATGATGCTGGAACGTTGCTGTGAGGATTCGACTGCAGCCAGGTGAGCACCGGTAAGGTCAGATACTGATTTCCGATAACAGAGATGATTGGCGGATGTAAGAAGTTACACATGCAAACACATTCCCTGGCATCGAAGTGCGTCAAAGTTCAAACTCGTGATTCAGAGGTCGTTACAGAACACATCCCAATTTTAAACCCCCAGCGGCTGAACTAGTGGAACCAGCATTCTCACAGAGGAGCACAGGTTCTCTCTTCCTCTCTCTGCAACCTCTCCTCCTTTCTCCCTCCCTCTCTCTCTCTCTCTTTCCACAGCCCCAGATGGTCGGGGCAGATGCCCAAGACTCACCCAGAAAGATGAGCCTCCTCCTCCTCCTCCTATTCTGATGCTCTTTTAGGCTGCCAAGCCAAATCTTTCCTTCTTCTGGCAGAGCGGGAGAACAGGCCTGATTGGCTAGGTGCTGCGGCCCCGCCGAGCCTGGGCGAAGGGCAAGATGCTTCAGCTAAATTTAGATCAAAAGGTCCTCCATCACCACAGGCAGGAAACAGAAAGACAAGTCAGCTCCGGTGCTTTTCTGCAGAGTAAGCGAGATTAAGACAATGGACCTGACACTCCAATCAGGGAGGCAGAGGCACGACCGCTTGTGTTGAAATGGAGTCTTTCTTGTCATTCGTTCATGTGATCTGTTCATTGCGTTGACCAGGTGATCCCATTGTCAAAGACACGAAACTGTATTGTCACTATCAAGTCAAAATGTTTTGTTTTTTTTTTTGTCCTTTTTTGTTGTTTATATTGTTTTAAAGCATCATCTGTTCTGGAACATTTCATATGTTTGTAACTTGAATTGCAAGTTAGATATATGAACTTCAGTTGTAAGTTAGACATTTTTTTGCTGTAAAATAACCTTTTTTTAAGGACTTTTGGGATCTGGCACCAATGACATATGCAGCACAGAGCTGGATGATATGGACACGATATTAATACTGTTGCAAATTCTGTTGGTAAAGCCTTTCCATATATTAATGGGCCCCTATCTCCACTTTATGGTGTTAAAATTGGCTTAAAGACTGTGAATATTGTTGATGTTTAAAATGTACAATCACTCCTCTATCCATATATGAAGAGCGAATTTCTCTCTCACTCAGTCCATTTTTTTGTGTTTTTTTAGGTAACATTACTATTGGCATATTTTTACATCACCTCTTTATGTGCAATAGTATAACCGACCAAAACTCACTCAGTCCTGCATAATACACCGTACAAGATTAGGTGAATTTCCAAAACTCACTCAGTCCAAACTGTATCTTTACCGATACTGCAGTTATAGCTGTCATTATATGCAGTTAGCTGTCATTGACTCTATGCTGTGACATGTAACAGAATATAAATTTGTACATAATTTTGTAACATTGAATATCAATTTACTTAAAAATTGTTTTCACTATTTTTTTAATAAATTGGTCCAAACTAAAATGTGCAGGAGTTGCATTTTAGAAACAGGCTATTGAAAAATGACAAGTAACTGTAAAATTTCAATAAAAAAAAAATAGTTCCTGTAAGAATTGCTTTTCAATAGGTAAAACAAGTAAAATGGGATTTTTCAAAAAAAAAAAACCCAAAAAAAACCACTTTTGGACTGAGTGAGTTTTGGAAATTTGCTCTTCATGTATTCAATACTTGGAAACTAAGCTTCTCAAACAGCCTGTTATCAAATCACAGTTTTTGTGATGTCACAAAACCAATACATTTACATGTATCTCCTTTTTGTCTTGTCAAGTTCTAAGGAGTGTATCAGAGCTGTGATGTCCTGTGAATGTGCTCTAAAACAGGGCAGCCAATAGGAAACTATATCGTTTACATGTAGCAGTCTTTAAGACACAGTAACAAAAACAGCCCATTTAAGTCTAAAGGATGAACAGAGTTTGGAAAACAGTGTAAGAATGAATTATGATGGATTATGAATGAAAGTTTTGGTTCACAAACCCACACAAATGTAATGAGACTAGAATGAAACAGCAGGAAAATGTAGAATATGGGCCCTTCAAAAGCACCTCAGCCAATCAGGGCTTTAACAGTTTAAATAATGACACTTGTGTTGGATTACATGAAGACCTCAGTTAATCAGAACACCCAGGAACTCCCCTGGAGCTGTGATTGGTCACCCTGTCAGAAACACTGTGTTTGGTCAGAGCGACTAACAGACAAAATATTGTGCACCCCACAGCCGTCAATATCACTGAGATCATAACAAAATCTTTGGGGGGGGGGTAACTGTAATGGGACAATATTATTATAAAACAATGATTCCTAACTTTTGTAGACAAAGACCAGTCCCCAGTCTCTACAGTCCACATATGGAAACCAAGCTCCAAAAACGTAGCCCATTTAGAATCCACTGATGTCACAACAAGCAATACATGTACATATCATTTACATATTCAGCATACTTGGGTTTAGCTACCCTCCTTGCTTCATTCACACTGAACTTCTACACAATGCAGGACAGCCAATCAGAAAACAGTTCAGTTTCCAAGGCACAGTAACAAAAATGCCTGTTTAATTCTGAGGGATAAAGAGAGATCGGAAAATGGTAATGAAACAACTTGAGTCTTGAGTGGTACACAGTAAATGGCATATGTGTCATAGGGTAAAAGATGCAATACTGTACAATATAATGTAAAGTATACATCATATGTAACATTACAAGATGACATTAAAACAGAAGGCTGGAAATATTGGAAATATTCACATAATGTACAATGAAGACGGCCTGATAGAGTGATGAGGTTTGATATGAACCAGATTATTGTTGTTTTAAATAGGTTTTTAATATATTTACACGCTGATATGCATTTTCAGTAAGGTAGGGGTAATGACAAGAACAAAATCGTGGTTTAACGTGGTTTAAATAACATTGCAAATCGATATCAGACCCAAGCACACACTGACTAATGGTAATGTGTGTACAAATTTGTTAGTATAACCCCAAGCACTTGTCAAGTAGGCCAAAAAAATGATGCCTATCTGCTGTCTAGCCAAGAGCTGACGGATGACCACACAGATGTACACATCAATGAAATAACAATGAAATAAATTTTTAATCACTAAGCAACCAAAAGCACAGGTCTGATAGTGTGGCCAGTGAGCACGCTGTGCTGTATTAGTATTGGAATTGGAAGCCGAAACATGCAAATGAGCTCTCCAGCAACTCATGTTTATTGCATTCTGATCAATCTGCAGGTATTTAAAGGAATATTCTAATATGTGTTCATTAACATCAGCTCTGATTAGTCTGGCTTGAGCCACACCCACTATTGAACGATACAGAGGCTTTGTCAAAATAAGCGAAGATTATCTGTAATTATCTCACGTTATTGGTTCAGCATGCTCTGGTCATAAACTCCCTTTTTGTGTCTGGACTCATTGTCCATTTTATCAGCTCCTCTTTCATCAGGACTCCCATTGGACCACCAGGGTATTACTTAGGTGGTGGATCATTCTCAACAGTGACACTGACATTTTGCATGTTAGTATGTGTGTGTGTGTGTGTGTGTGTGTTTGTGTGTGGATGTGGAAGCTGAATGAATAACAGTCCACCAACCAACAATATCCAGTCAACAGTGTCCTGGATCTAGAACCCGACCACCGATGAAGGACTAGAGGACAATCAACACAAACACAAAACATCTCCGAGGTGTCATTTAAAAATTTTTTCATGAAAAAATAAAATACAGGACATGTAATAATCACTTGCCATGTGAAAACCCTTTATTAGGTTAATGTCTTGATGGTATCCATTCAGCTCTTATCTTCAATGCTAATAAAACTTTTTATTAATTTTTCAGTTTTATTTATTTGGTCCATTTTTATTTATATTATCTCATCATCAGATAGCATAGGATAGCCAGATCTGTGCTCTAAAAGAGCCTGATTTATGCCAGAACATACACAGAGTAGCCGCAAAACAGTAGTTTCTTCTAGTTGCGTGTTGCTTGTGGCGAGAGGCAAAAATAGACTCGAAGGTTGGAACATATCCATGCTTCCTCTATGCTATAACAGCACTGTGTACCTGCGTGACAATGGATGCCATGCATAACCCTTATGGTCCACACTGATAATACAGGGAACATGTCAAAGAGTTTCTGTTTCTAATGTAAAACAGTTCATTTAGCTCTGGGAAAAACAATAAATATGCTCAGAATCGTGACTCATTCGTCCCTTTACTGCAGCCTGCGGTCTAAAAACCACTGGTCTTTTCCACCAAAAACAAAACAACAGTAACCAGGGGAAATGGAATATACAGCCACTCTCACTGGTTACCAGCAAAACGGCTCTGCAGAAAAGGCAGCAGTAACACAATCAAGTGAGGATAAAGGTTCCAGCCAAAGTAACTCGGCCCTGTGCATCCAGGGCTTATCCTAGAAATGCTGGAGTCATGGAATACCGAGTAGTGATGGATCGTGCAGCCTGGTAGGCTGAGGAAAGGCTCTGGAACCAAAAGACAAGTGTGTTAATGAGGGTCTTAAGCATCAAATCTTCTCCCAGACATGGGTTTCCCAAAACTTAACAGCTCCTTATGCAAAGTCATTAACAACTCAATGTCAGAAGCCAGTCACGGCAGCTCCCACCAGACCTGGCACCACTGCAGGTCGCAAGCTCGCTTTTTTTGCTAAGCATTATTAAGGTCTTTTAATGGGTCGAATAGTCTCGGCAGTGAATGTGAGTGTGATAAAAAAGCATCAGTGTTGTTTTTAGCACCATTTTCTGTCTCTGTGAGACTAAACAGGATTTGGTGTTTGTGAGCCATGGCGGGTGACCTGGCATTGCTGCTCTTTAGTTCATTTGCAATTTTTTTTTTTTTTTTGGTATATATTAAAATTTTTATCATGTTTTTTTCTTGATACATCTCTATAGTATCAAGAAAAAAGTGTCAGATCTGATCTGGGAGCAACCAGTAAAGCCCATTTTACGCTTATAAGCTGTTTTTATGGAAAAAAAAAAAACATAAATTAACCTCCTCAATGTGCTCCTTCATTTCTGAACCATGTGCTAAATTACACTTCTGTGACTGAAAACTCAATAAATAAAAAAAAATTGCTGTCACTTTTAAAATACTTTTTACCATTTCTCTTTAGAATCTTTAAAAATATATTATATTTTCTCTTGCAAAACATAAGAACATGCTTAAATGTATAAATTTTAAAAACTGCCATCGAAAATCCAGAGGTCACGAAGGGTGTAACAATACAGTTCTGTTGGATGGACGATTCAAGTCTCACAGTTCTTTGAAGCATTCAGAACAATTCAGTATTCTCACAATGTTCAGAATAAAAATTTGATGTGTTCACTTCTGGCATGACTTGCTAATGAGACTAGAGCTGGAGGGACAGGGTGATGTATGAGGTGAGTGTGTTGGACTGGATTGTTGATCAATGCTGGTTTAACAATCAGTGCAGTTACATCAAAGCAGCATTCCTCTGAAACTGGTCGGGTTCAGGGACTGGACTGGAAATGAGAGTCTCTGAAAGTCCTTCAGCAAGCCTGGAGAACTGTTCCTCAAGAACACATTAAAAATACAAGAAAGTCTAGATTATTTTAAGTTAAATATGGGTGGCTCAAGACTTTTCCACAGCTCTGCAGAAAAGTGTGCAAAAGAGAAGCAGCTTGGTAAGAGGTAGCGATACTGAATGTAAAAGCAAAAAACAAGAGTCAAATACCACAAACGTGTGTATTAATTGCTCATGAGTGTTATAAAGTCTGGCTGTCAAATATTCATGGATGAAAATGCTCATCATATTGATCAAGACCCCATGAAGCCAGTCGGACTGTAATATTTAGGAAATGTGTTGTCTGTAGAGGATCTGACTCCTGTTTCCGGGCGTCGGGTGGATGTCAAGTGAGCTGTCAGTCAGACTGGAGGGGAGTTTCAGAGGTGACAGACAGCCCCCCTCCCACCAGCCACGGGCTACCTCATTACCAGCGCTGTGTGTGTGTGTGTGTGTGTGTGTGTGTGTTGGGTGTGGGGGGGTGTTTTGGCAGCAGCCCGGGCTAATTGAAGAACGCAGCGTCTGGCGCCTCGGTCCATCCTGCTGTCCTCCTCAACACCACAGTGGTGGAATGGACTCTCTCTCTCTCTCAATCTCTCTCTTTCTCTCTCTCTCTCTGGCTCTCTCTCTCTCTCTTTCTCTGTCGCTCTCTCTCTCGCTCTCTCTCTCTCTTTCTCACTCACACTCTCTCTCTCTCTTTCTAAAATATGAATCTGAAATAAAAAGAAAACATGTAAACACCTCTCTCTTATTTCTGCCACTCTTTCTGTCTCGTTCTCTCATTCTTTCTCTTCTCCTGTCTCACTTATTCTCTCTTCGTTCATCTCTCTCTTTGAATCTCAGTCTGTCTCTCTGTCTCTCTCACTTTCTTTGTCTCACTTGTTTCTATTCTCTCTCTTACCACCCTCTAAATCTGTTTCTCTCTCTCGTTCTCTCTTTCTTTCTCTCTCTCTCTCTCTCTCTCTTTCTCAATCGCTCTTTCTCTCTATCTCTCAATCTCTCTTTTTCTCTCACTCTCTCTCTCTCTCTCTCTTTCTCTCTATCTCTCTCTGTCTCTCCCACTCTTTCTCTCTCTCTCTCCTTCTCTCTCGCTCTAATTTCAATAGTACTAAAGCCACGCCTTCACTTTCAGTCAGAATGTAATCAGACAGTAAATGAAGGGGGAGGAGCTCAGCGTGCTGAATCATTATTATAATGTTTGTGTAGAGTATGTTGTTCATGTTAATGTGTATTTTCCTCCTCCAAAGCAACCTTGGCTTTATGTAAATCATTTAAATACCTTGTTTATCATAATTCTAACACTGTGAACGTGCAGTATCTCTCTAAGCTATGCCTCTGCAAGCCCGTTTTCTTCTCTTTGGGCTGTTTTTTGATGTTTTGTGCTTCTTGTCTGGCTTCATCCCATGCAGACGCAAAGGTCAGGTGGCTGCATGTAGCTGAGCGCTGGAGGAGAGACGGAGGGAGCAGAGATGCACTTTCATTAAGCAGGAAGTGGGTCACACTGTCAGCAGAAGAGAGATGGTGCAGGAGATACGACTGCGGGAGGCCGAGAGAGAGAGAGAGAGAGAGAGAGAGACAGGGAGAGAGAGAAAGAGAGAGTGTTTAACTGACCTCTGTCTGCTCTCAGCCGAAATGTTTGCTTTAATTTCGATCCCCGTCTTTACCGCCGCTAAGTGGGTGTGGGCTCAATAACAGTTTCTGTTTTTACACTGAGTTACAGACACGCAGAGATTAACCAGAGTTATTATCACTACTTTCCTGTACTGTTCAAGTGCAATTACCGGGTTATTACATAGTAATTAACTATAATAACTATGTAATTAACGTTCTTATTCAATATTAACAGATTCATGGCTGCTCATCTGACTGTTTGTAATCTGTTCATTTATGATGTCAAAAAATAATGAAACTGACAAACAGGGTCCCAAAAAAAATCTGTCTATATATCTATCTATCTATCTATCTATCTATCTATCTATCTATCTATCTATCTGTCTGTCTATCTAATTATTTAACTATTTATTTGTTCGCCCATTCATTTGTTCCTTCATTCATTAATTCGTTCATTTATGAGGACAAATATTTTTCACCAAAATTAGCCTTTTGACTTTTGTCTGACATAATTGGCCCTCCATATGTAATTTGGGATCAAACACTTCCCTGTGGATCAACGAGCCTAAACTGCTAAACTGGTTCTCACTCAGAACGGATTGTTTCAGCTCTTGCCTGATTTTTATTATTTGAAGAGGAAGAAATGATTAGTATAAAACTGCGCTGAGCTTTTTCCTCACCACAGAAAAATCTGAGCTCTGAGAAGCAAGTTCAGAAATTGTAATTCTGCTTGCCCTCCTCATGCCATTATATCACAAAAGAGGAGACCACACAAGAAGTAATTTTTACCAAACAATAGGGTTTTTGGAAAAGGGTCCCATACGTTCCCAAAACATATATAGTTTTGTCTTGCCTCACCCCAAATGAGCTTCACAGCCTTTGGTGGACTGGTGGACAAGAGCCAGGCAGCAGGTTTGATCCAGTGTAATAGTGAGATTAACCTTGCTTTTAAAGGTATGAGAGCCAGTATATACAGTGTTTATGCAACACAGACTATAGTCATTCACTATCCATACAGAGAGAAGAAAAATATCACTCGTAATATTACACTTGCTAGCAATTTTTTCTTCCAATTTGTACTTGAAAGTGCATAGTAGGCTGAACAGTTTCACTCTTTGTTAACACTTGATCATGAGTGAGGAGCCTCAGGTAATCGTTTCATTACTTATGCATTAAAAAAGCCTATAGTGTAGTTCACAGTGAGGCTAAGCTAAAAAATATTCGGGCAGTGGGTTCAGTTTGATGGTGTAGTGACATATACTACAGTTTTAAAGGCATGAGAACTAGTATAAACAGTATTTTTCCTATACAAATGTATTCATTCCCCAGCCACACAGGGAACAAAAGAGAGCAAAAGTGAGAGAAAAGATATATTTTATAAGCTGTTTCACTCACTTTGCTAACATTTGATAATGTGGAGCCTCTGCCTCAGGTAAGCACTTCTTTACTTATGCATTAAAAAACCTATAGCGTAGTTCACAGAGAGGCTAAGCTGCAATACCACTGCTAAAATTACGAGGGATTGTGGTTTAGTCTGAAATCACTTGTTTTTTGAAATTCAAGAGAAAGAAAAAGATGGCCTTTGATTGGTAGACAAGAGCCAGGCAGGAAGTAATGACATAAACTACAGTTTCAGAGGCATAAATCCAGTACAAACTACACTTGGAACTGGCCAGAAATGCATAGTAGGCTGAAGAGTTTCACTTTTTGTTAACACTTGATGAGAAGCCTCTACCACAGGTAAACGCTTCATTACTCATGCATTAAAAACTCTACAGTATTTCACAGTAGGCTAAGCTATGGCATCACTGCAAAAATGCAGTTAATGGATCATGATACTGACAGAAAACACTTGTTTTTACTGAAAAACACCTCATTTTTATGGGGCCCCACCGACTCCACACAGCAAACTCTGATATTTGTACAACATCTCTGATCAGCTTTTCCCCATTTGTATGTAAACACAACAGAACATATATAAAAATAGGTCAGTGCAGAGTGTCCCATGAGAGGTGAGAGCATCTTTTCTTGTTGGTTTTCAGGACTCTTCTTGCTTGCATAAAGTTGGGCAGCTCTTTTCGGCACTGACGGTAACGTCACCGGCTCTCATTCAAAATGAATGAGTCCCCCACTGCTAATGCGCACATGGGGTGATGCGATTATCTGGTTGCATTTTGAGTAATGTCAGGATGCCGGAGAAGACTCTGAAGGTGTTTAAATCATGGAGCAGCTTGATTGGTGCTCCAGCAGTACCACCCCACCGGACTGCTTGCCAATATCTTTTCAGGCTACGACTACACAAGCCATTCTAATCAGCCGCCAGGTTCTGATACACCTCCACAGTGGAGGCTGCCGGTTTGACTGGAGTGTAACCTTGGCTCAGAGATACAAAGCGTTGGGAGTGGATGTTCTTTGCCTGGCTTTATCGCCGGTTAAGGCGGCAACCTAAGACGGCGGGCCGCGGTGTCCCGAGAATCCAACCGCTTATCTCCCACACTGCTGATAACACCCTGCGCTCCCTCTCCTCTCTCCCAGGTATTTGTTGAGCTTTAACCCAACACGGGCGTCCAAATGAGGAAACCTGAATCGCAGTTTTTGTTCCCCCTTTGTCCTCCTACTGGCCCTGCAATTTACCATTCACACTTTGTGGCACAAAAGGAAATTTAATGAAACACAGCACTCCAGCATCCACCCGGCCGGCGTGTGGAGTGCATGCGCTCCTGCAGAGGAGAGATTATATGCTCAGAAATGACTCTCGGCCTGCATGTTGAGTGGTGCTCTTAAAACACTTGTTAACATTGCAACAACATGCAGCGATAGAGCAGTTCAGTGTTCTGTGGCTTTGCTGTAGCACTGGGAAAAATATCCAGTTTTGCGCAGACGAAATTACATACTCATGCAGTTTCTTTCTGCCTTTTAAACATCTTCTTGTTCTCTCCTGAAATCTAGGGAGTTAATTGAAGGAGTCCCCCTTTACTGCAGTAACAGTTCTGGGAAGGAGTCTGGAACATTGCTGTTAGAATTTGTTTGGACCAGAGCATTAGTGAGGATATATACTGATGCTGGATCATTTCTGGATGTTTGTATTATTTTTGGATTTCAGTCACTCCAACTCATCCCAAAAGTACTAGATGGAGCTCCATCACTTCAGTGACTCCACAGTCCAATGTCGGGGAGCTTCATTGCCCTCTAGCTTCCTACTAGGATCACGCTTAATGTATATTGTATTGGTTGGTTTGTTAGTTATTTGGTTGGTTGGTTGGTTGATTGGTTGCTTAATTGGTTGGTTGTCTGATTGATTAGTTACCTGACTGACTGATGGATTTTATAGCAAATGTATAGAAAATGTCTGTATGTATGTGCCTTTTGTGGTCAAATGTGTGTTATTCATTGGCTGTGTTTCTCAGTTGAGAACTGAATCGGATGTAGTAGTGCAAGGTTAACTGCTACATCTTTTCTGAGGGGAGCTTGAAGTGGAGTGTCCAGCTCAAGGGCAAAACATCAGCGAGTGGTGAGCGTCATGCTTTGGAACCAAATCCACTACCCTCCGGATGCTGGACCATGTCCGACACATCCGTCAGCTCCGCTGCTGACCCAGATTACTGTAGAAAAACAATGCGCTCAGTGCAAACCGACTATTTCAACAAATGATTGCGTCTAGTCTCTCTGTTTTCAGAAAATGTGATGTGTTTCTTTTCTCAGCATGGCTGAGGATTGCCAATTTTTCTGCTTGATAGGAAGCCATTTGACTTGCATGCATGTTTTTGTGTGACACTTAGGGGCAGGTAATTGTCAAAACAGCATTACAGCAAAACAAAGAATATCAACTTTTAAAAATGGGACATTGTTAAGGTTATCAGAATATGCACTCTCAGAATATGCACTCATTTTAAGGGATACATGCCACTATTAGGGGGTTGTACCCTCAGTGCATCTCAATATGTCTCTACGGACCTTTATACAGGAAAAATAATGGGAGTATGGTATTCCATTGAAGTAATATGTTTTATCTTAACATACACTTAAGGTGGAAAGTGAATATTCATCCATCCATCCATCCATCCATCCATCCAGCCATCACCTGAACTGCATATACTAACCTAGGTTGCAGGGTTTACTGGAGCCTATTCCAACAACCATATGGCAAAAGGTGGAGAAACACCCTGGACATCCCAGTAAGTGAATATGGCATACATATGTTTAAGGTGTGCCATCAGAATCAAGGACCATGACACTGCAAATCCTTCTTTAGCTTCTTGAGGTTTTGGATAAAGGGCAGCAGTGACTTTTCCAGGACTGTGAAATGAGTGTTGTGTCTTGTCTTCATGTCAGAGGAACATATGGAGCACAGTTCCTTTCCCGGAGAGAAAAATGGAGCTCCAGCAGAGAGACAGCACAGTAGTGTTTCTGTCTTTAGACAGCAGCAGGTCACATTGGGGATAGGGAAAGGAACACGAAAGTGGGCAGCTGCTCCATGTAGCTCCAGAGCCAACTGTTTGGAGCAGGTTTGTGCCCAGACCGTCGGACATTCAGCAAATCTGCTAACCACATGGGCTCATTACAGCAAGAATTACTGCTTCTGTGCCAGGCTGTAGGCTTCCCTCATGCTGTAGCACAAGGAAAAGCAGTTCAATTAACTAAAACACACACACACACACTTCACCAGAATCTTGTATTTACCTTTACAGACACGTTGAGTCCCAACCTATGTTAAAAGTAAACTTTACAGGTGTAGAACCATATGGGCTGTGGCCTTGTTGTCATGCCACCCTTAACCTCATTCATCGCTTTTGACCACAGGAGCACTGTAGACCAGATATGATTGGGGTGGTAGACCACATTGTTACTGATATACTGGTTGCAGCAGTGTGTGTGGTGATGTTACGAGTGTATCAGTGGTGTTGCTTGGATTTTCATAATTCCACAAACACTCAAAAATATCCGCCCAAGAAACCGACCCTGAATAAAGGACTAAAGGATGGCTAACACAACCTGGCATCAGGTAACGGTACACAAGCAAGATGGAGCTAAAAGGGAAGCGTTTCCAATAAAGTGTCCAGTGAGTGTCTGTGAAGTCTCCTGTTGCCAGATGCTGAACAGCTGTGCTGGAGTCTTTTAGAATCAGGGGAGCTTTACCTCTGAGATATATTTTGGATCATGTGTATATCACCGAAATACACAGAATTACAGGGTTTTTTTGCCAATGTAGAAAAACAAAACTCAAGAAATCAGAGACATTTGACAGATGCTCTTATCCATAGGGACTTATAGCTGAATTATGTGGGATTAGGAGGACTAGTTTTGGTATAATGTGATGTGTTTCTCCAGGTGAGGTGTTCAACACCAGTTTGCTGTTGGGATGGCAGTGGTGTTATCCACTACACTATATCCACTACACATCCCAAATTACTAAGTTACAAATCCAGATCTCGTGTGGATAACAGGTTTAAACCAATGTTAGATATCACACATGCTGTCTAATTTACGCCCTGAAGGGTCAGACAACTATCAAAATCTAATAACAATTGTGTTATTGGTGTACACATCTAAACCAAAAATTCCACTCGTCTGAAGCTGGCCTGGGAATTTTGAATACATTTGGAAATTGAAAACTTACACAGAAATAGCTGCTAGAATGCAAACATTAGTCCTTTACATACTAATGTCTTTAATTTATCCAACCATCTTGCACTTGAATGTGGCAGGATAACCCACCCACTCTAATGATAGGGGAAACACTGATTTGGCTTATCACTTATTGAAATAATATGCTTGCCAGTCTTCATCTGAAGGTTTACTTGATGTACAGATGATACAGGTAAGCAGTGTTGCTATGGAGCCAATATGCCTTTGCATGTGAATCATAATACATAAATCAGACCACTGTAGCTGCCTTATTTTAGTATATCGTCATTCACCGAGATTAGGTCTGACACGTATGCGGTACTTTACTGTGTGGATGTTATAGTAATGAGGCGGCCTCTCAGTAGGCTTATCTTTTAATCATGGACATGCAGTCATAGAGAAGACGGGAAGCTTTGATAAAGTGATTCATAATGCACAAAATGTGTGGAGATCCCATTATGTCATGTCTCTTATTGAGCATTTTCTCTGTGTGCTCCTGCTGTAGGTCTCCAGGGTTTTGCCATCAGCCGTAAGACGATAAGCATCTCAAAGTGCATTTTTTTAAGGATCAGGAGGCAGCGTCATTTGTTCTTGGCGCATTTGCATTCTATTAAGGGGTGAGTGATAATTAAATCAACAAACGTTATTATTGTTATCTATTGGGTGTTCTTCTGAAAAGCCTTCCCAGGATATTCTACCGCCAAAATGATTTACTTCAGCACTTTTCCAAGCTATCAATATGGCTTTGTTGGCTGGCGGGTGCTGAAGTGTTGAGCGCCAAGCGTTAGCCTTAGCAAACCTATTTTGTGACTACAGCTCCGATTTCATAAGCTGAATTCTTGAGTGAGATCAGAGATTTTCTTCATCATTGCTGGTCAAAGAAGATTAGCATTCTCTTACAAGGTCTAACCATCTGGGAGCCAATTGCGTAATCTACACTGTATAAAACAGCCAGATATCAACATTACTCACAAACATGATTAGCCAGCATGAATGTATGTGTTTATAGTGGATCCTGTAATCAGTATTGACAGAGCAATTTTGGAAATGCAGTTCCAATAGACTTTATTGTAGTTATACAGCAAAACGTTGTTTGGTAGCTCTCAGTGAGACTAGTAGCAAAGCAAAAACTATGAATAAAAACAGTGTAAACAGGTATTGCACAATTTATAATAATTGCACAAATTATAATAATTGAATGTAATAAGTCCTGAATATAAAGTGATGAGTCCTTGAGGCAGGGTGGTTGTGGGGGGTGGGGGTAAGACTGACTAGTCTGTTGTCTTCAGGCTTCAACAGATTTAGGTGTATTTAGGTGTATGTGTATGGAGTGTGTGAGTTTGTATGTATGAGTGGTTGTGCTGGAGAGGGAGATGTAATGGAAGCTCCAGATCTTGGGAAGAAGCTGTTTCTCAGTCTGTTAGTGCGTGTCCTGATAGTCCTGTATCTTTTCCCTGGGCGGTGGCTTGGGTCCTTGATAATGCTGCTAACCCTCTTATGTAGCTTCGATTCCCACAGTCCCCTGTGCAGTCTTAAAAATAAAGTGTCCAAAAATGTAGAAATAAAGTGAAGGTTTGGAAACTGATAGGTTTTCAGACTGTTGTAATCTTTGTATGTTTTGTTGGTAATTTAACATATATAAGACATTTAGCAGTCATCATTCTCCAGCATCTCTTCACCCTTTTTTTTATTAAATACGTTGTTTTTTGTTGCTGTGTCTGCATGGATATATTCAAGGGTTCCATACGGCCCAGGGCTGTTTGAGGCGTAGCTCCAGCACTTAGGGCCATGGCCCTCTATGTCACCTGGCATTGGGGTCATTTATACTGGGAACGCTGGGGATATGTCCCCACCCGTTATGATCACTTCCACTGGTCACCCCAGGATGACAAATATGACCTCTCCCCAGGTCAAAAGTATATGAACCCTGTGGTTGATACTCCTCCCCCAACCCCCAGCCCACACCAGTTGTCAGATATGATCACCTTTCCCCACCCCCTCTGTCCTGGTTGACAAATACAGTCACCACTGCAAAGAACCCCACACAACAAAGAACAGTTTAACCCCTGGATATGTGTAAAAACACCTCCATTCTGATTGGCTGCCCTGTATTGTGCCTCTTTCATACAGTCATCCAGACAAGAACGGTTTATTACACCATTGCGAAACGGTGGGGCCTGAATATGTGGATATATGTAAATACATTATAGTATATTGGCAACTGGCTGTTTTTGCAGCTTAGTTTCCATACACAGACAGTGTTTTTTCATGAGATTGCCCTACAGTGGTCAACATAACCAATAGGGGGGCGTAATTGTAACGGACTGAGCAGCTTGTTGCAAGTTACAGCACATCTGGTAAATCAAAACACAGTTAATTCAATGCAATCTCAGACACACGTCCTGACCTGATTACTGTAATCATAATTCAATTCATTAAAATCAAACTTGCATTCATTTAATTCATTAAAAAAGTGACAAATATACTCATGACCACAGCAAATATCCGCATGACAAATATAGGTTATTTACATGACCATGATGAATCTGTATTTAAACCATCCACAGTTAATCTTTCAGAAGTACATAGACTCTGTAGAGCTTCAGTTGTGACATAGTTTTACACTGAACTACCCTGTTGTTGTAACAGTCTCCCCCTGTTATATTCTGCTTTTGTCAGTCACACCCTGTTTTTGTTTCCATTTTCCATGTGTTTTCTGTTTATATATTCTGATTCCTTTGCTTTCTGTCATTCCATACTCTCTCATTGTACTGATCAATATAATCACACTTGTGTGTGTTTGTGTGTCTGTGTGTGTGTGTGTTACCCCTCCTCATCCAGGTGTTACCCATTCACGTATCTGTATTAATACTCCTGTTTCTGTATTGATTTAATTGATTCACTGCAACCTCTACCTCCCTAGTCTGATATATTGCGTTCACCGCTTGTTTCATTTTTTAAAATATATATTCAGTTAGAGTCTGTTTTCAAATAAATGTTTCACATCCAGTCCTCCATCAACTTGCAGTACGTTACAGATGTCTTTAGACTGCATTTCACCCCGGCTTGCTCTCAGAGTGAGTTGTTTACCAACATTCCTTATTAAATATATAAGAGTATTAGTCACAGAAGTCTCTCTCTCTCTCTCGCTCTCTCTCACACACAAACGTGTATATATATATATATATATATATATATATATATATGTATA
>JBBPCX010005996.1:0-18198 GCA_037974365.1 Hydrocynus forskahlii
AATGACTGCAATTCATATAGGTAATTTGGAAAATCTAAGAAAAATATGATCTGCATAATAATTTGGAACGCAGTGTACACACAAAAAAATATAAATACACACACAAATCTAAGTCTTATATACAGAAAATACAAAGAATACAGAAATGTGCTGTTTTAGTTCTGTAGTGTGAGGGGTCTGTCAGCGTCAGTGTCCAGGGTACAAAGGGTCCGTCAGGGTCTGTGTCCAGGGTGCGAGGGGTCCGTCAGGGTCTGTGTGCAGGGTGTGAGGGGTCCACGGCAGGGGATGTGTCCAGGGTGTAAGGGGTCCATGGCAGGGTCTGTGAACGCCAAACTAAAGTCCACATACAGGATCCTGGCATGAGTTCCCGGACAGTCAAGATGTTGCAGGATGTAATGCAGTCCCAAGTTCACTGCATCATCCACTGACCTCTTTTCCCAACAAACCGCAGGGGGTCCAGCTGGTGTCCTGTCATGTCCTTCGGATGGGCTAAAACCAGGTGTTCAAAGGATTTCATGACCACAGACATCAAGGCGACAGATCTGTAGTCATTCAGTCCTGTGATGGTGGGTTTCTTTGGGACTGGGATAATGGTTGAGCGTTTGAAGCAGGACACAACTTCACAAAGCTCCAGGGATCTATTGAAGATGCGGGTGAAGATGCAAACCAGTTGATCAGCGGGAGGGGGAAACTAAAGTACTTAAGGTGTAAGCAGAGGTTCAGAATACAGATGGGCCCGATCCAATATGATATTGGTATCGGGTCCGATATAGCCGTAAATCCGATATCGGATTTTGCAGTTTGCGCTGGACCTTAAACTCCGACATTTTGTAATACGAGATGCGTCACCGCCCCCATGCCATGAACCTGTGGCAACTTCAATCTGAGCGAGCCTTGTTTTGAACAAAATGTTGCTCGTTTGGAGATACTAGAGTTTGGAATTGCCGAAAAGCAAGACGGCTACTTGCAATGTGTGTAAAGCCAGTGTCCCGAGGGGTGGAATTATGGTTGCGTTGTACAATACAACAAATTTAATCAAGTCCCTGCAGAGATTTCATGACAAAGTGTACCAGGAGATGCTAGCAAACAGGGAAAAAGAAACCAGGCAGCAGACGCTCGCTGACGTTTTCCAAAAACGCAACAAATTTAGAGCAGACAGCCCAAAAGTGAAAGGAATATCAGAGAAGACTCTTAGCTCTCCCTCAAGACCTCTTTGGGGTTCTTCCAGGGGCTATTTTGTGTGTTTTGTTGGCTGTTTTTGCCCTCTCCCCCTCTCTCTATCTCTCAAAACACGACGAGGCTAAAGGTGGGCATCTCATAACTCGGCCGGTCCACCGTTTCTTGCTATGGCTCTCGACGAAGGGGGTCGCATCTTTTTCCTCTCCCTCCCCTATCTCTCCTGCTGGCTTCTCTTGTCTCGTACTGTCTAGTTTTCTGTCTGTCTCTGAAACTCTCTTTGCCCTGCTCTCCAAACTAAGGGAAATGATGGGTTTGATCAACTGGTCTCTGAACGCAATTGACACCATCTTCTCGACGAGAAGCTGGGGTTCGGGGGAACCCAACTGTCCCGCAGGAACATTTGCAGCTGGATACATGATGGACGGGTGGGAGAAGTGGCACGTCATGTGCCTGGCAGCTCTGTCCCTGGAGGACACAGAAGACATCTACCTATTCGGAACCATGATAACAGGGTTTGTGCTGATTGGATTAAGCGGGGTCCTGGGTTATTGACGATTGAAGAAAGCGGTCACAGCTGTTCAACACCCCTCGAGGCTGGCCGGATGGATTGAAGCTGTGGTGGGCAGAGCCGTTAGCGCTCAGACTGTGGTCATAGATCGCAAGTTGGATAACATCTTGGAGAAGCTTGCGGCTCTGCAACGGGTTTTGGAAAAACCTGGAGATCTGTGATGGACGTTAGATAGCTGTTGAAATTGAATTACAGCTATTGATTCCAACCAAACCCAAGCAATCATTTCTCTCTCAGCTTAACCCCCCCTTACCAGCGCCGCCTCTGCCAAGGCCGTCGCTGGAGAAAAACAACCCCTGGAGAACAAGATAACGAGATGCTCTGAATTCCTTCTCCCTGTTCCAAGGACACCTGTGGCAGACTGTGGACTGTGACTCTGTCTGGAACCCAGACAAAGGACACTATCTCAGGCTAATACAGGCTTACATATCACACACACACACATACATACAGACCATCACACCCCACGCCTTCGATGCTTCGATCCCCCAGTGTAGATAGACGGGTCTGTTGACCAGCGCTGTTCATAGCTGCAGGACCAGATGGTTGCTGCCTACGCTGGATTACTCTACATCCCCTCTCCCCCCTCCCCATTGCAAGTTATGTCTTAATGATCATGTGTTTATGTGCTTTGTGCTGAGGTGTTTTTTTTCTGTTCTCACACTGCCCTACGAAGGACAGTCTGAGAGGAGCTTTTTTTCATCTCCTCCTCTATCCTCATATATTCTATTTTTCTTTATTTTTTCCCCTCTACTACCTCTCGACTGACCTGTCTACCCCCAATTGTGATGTTTATGTATATGTATGGTCAGAGGGGTCCAATTTCACTGCATGTAACAATGTATGTGACAAATAAAGGTCTACTACTACTACTTTAATACAGAAGTGGTGAGATTACACTTTACCCTGTCGTGTCTCCGAATACACATTATTTCAAATTTATTAGTTTTGCACTTTATTTTCTACACAGTTGTTGCTGCTGGAACGAACCTAATACTTGAACTATTTAGATGATTCAGCCAAGATTGTTGTGTTTTTGATATTTACAAAATTTTACAGCTGTTGCTGCTACCTTTTTCTGAAGTGTGACATAAATTCCTTTGGAATGCCTTTAAATTCAGTGTTGTTGTGTATATTTTTTGCTCTTCTAATAAGTGGCTAGTAGTTTATTTATTCTGTGATGTAACCTTACTACCAAACAGCACAATTTCAACAAAAATAATGATAATATTAAAGTTAAAAAGATGTATTATATCGGAATCTCTATCGGTCTCGGCAGTCGTGTATCGGAATCAGATCGGAACTGGAAAAACATGGATTGGCCCATCACTAGTTCAGAATGTGGTTGGTGCAAGATGCTTGGTTCTGGAGACACTCCGTGAGTCAGAATTGTTCACAGTGGTGGTCAGTGGAACCAGTCTGCCTCTAAAGGTTCCCTCACAGAAAGTTAAAAAGTTAAAGTTGAAGGCATATGACTGTAACTGCTGCACTTCAGCAACCATTAGTGCCAACTAGCAACAAGCAGTCATTTCACAGAAATGCATCTAGTTTTTATTATTCTTTTTATAGCTGGAATTTGGTGCCTCCTCTCCTCCCAGTTTTTGAAATGCCAACACGTCTGTTAATATCCAAATCAGTGCGCTTGTATATAACTTTTTGATCAATTGATCAGGGTATGATCAATTGATCATTTAAAATCAATAAGTGTGCCCACAGAGATCCATTCACCAAACACTGGCATTTTCTCATGGAAATGCAATCTAGTTATTAATATTTTAATTTTACTCATTATTTGGAGCCATTGATTCTAACTGTTCACAATGGTGGTGAATGGAACCAGACGTCTGCCTCTAAAGGTTCCCTCACAGAAAGTTAAAAAGTTAAAATTGCACCATTAGCAACTGAACAGCAACATTCAATTCAATTCAATTCAATTTTATTTATATAGCGCTTTTTACAACCAGGTTGTCATAAAGCAGCTTTACAGAGTCCAGGTCCGAGCCCTAGTGAGTAAGCCGAAGGCGACAGAGGCGAGGAAAAACTCCCTCGGCTGGAGGAATAAACCTCGGGAGGAACCAAGACTCAAAAGGGGAACCCATCCTCCTCAGGTCAACATCATGGCAACCATCAGTTACCACATAGGACCACCATTGCAACGACCTAGAAACAACCACATTTACCATAGCAACAATGCAATCACACTTTTCACACAGAAATGCAAACCAGTTCAGTGCTGATGTTTACCATAACTCTTAAGTCATTACTAGTAATGCTCTGATTTAAAAAATGACTCATTATTTGTTTATTTTGTCAGGGTTTTACAGACATGCACAGTGTTGTTAATTTGGTCTATTAAAAGGTGTAACACAATACATTTTAATACAGTTCGTTTCATTACATACTTTAAAAAATATGCAGAGCTCAGGTTGTCATACCAGGCCTGAGCAGGTTCTTTAATCACATTTCATTTTTTGGGAAACAGGCAGAGAACTAAAGGAAACACAGTCTGATACTACTTATTTTTAGATATATTGCCCAGGTCAAGGTCGGACATACTGGCATTAAGGGTGGGACAAAATACCGATTTGGCGAAATATTGCGATATTTCATCTCACGAACGAGTCCCGGTAAGCTCTTTCCCTATATCGGTTGTTTAACCACTACTGCAGAAGTCCGCCAGGGGGCGCTCCTCAAGAGAATGACTGTTAAGCGGGTGGAAAACACCAGGCAAAGAAGAAACAACAGGAGAGAATCTTTTCAACTGCCGGGGACATTATCAATTCAAAGGAGCTCACTTATATCTGATCATGCTGATCAGGACATATGAAAATGGCATGTGTACATTTAACCAGGTTTGCAGTTTATTACAACTCTGCTTTGTTTGCTCCAGAGATGGGGACTCGAGTCACACTTAAGTCACACAAACAAAGACTTGAGACTTGACTTGGAATTGGTAAAAATGACTTGTGAACATCTCTGGTTTGCTCTAAAGTTATTTTTGGAGTCCTATTTTTGGAAAACCTCAAATTCAAGCCCTTAATATGTAGGTCTTGTTTATACAAAGTCTTCTGTTTAGGCTTAAAAAGGAAACCATTTGTTTTTTATGCAAATATACATGAACATTATTGGGTTTTTCTTTACTGCAAAAACATGTGCCTGCAGCTTCATATTTTTACACCCATAACCACAATATTTGTTTCATGGAAAGTAATTTGTGCTTTATGTTGCACAAAAATTGTGTCACTGCAAGCACTTAAATTTTTGTTTTCATTGATGTTGCAATAAGAGTGTAACTGTGAAGCACTTAAATTTGTGTTTACATTGATTTTGTCACTGTTAAAAAGACATTTAAAAGCAGTTGATTCTTAACTGACTGTATTTCAGTCATTTCAGTGCAAAATAAAGTTAAAATTAAATATATCCCAGCCCTGACTGGCATGTATGGAATGGAATGGATGGCCAAAAAAACCTGCAATATTCCTAAGAGAGACAGACGAATTAAAAAAAATTCTGGATCTGCATTAAATGATAATGTGATTAATCTAGCATATCTTTACATACTGCTAATTTCTAATGTGCATCAACACAATGTGCTTTTGTGATAGGAAATCCATCAGAGTGAGATAAAAACAAATGCAAGATTAATAAGAAATAATGCAGAAGAAAGAAAATAAGAAGAGTTTGCAAAACAAAGCAGCCTCTTCAGCAGCCCGTCACTTCTCTTGCTGGTACGGTGTGGAGGCCCTACTGGGTTTCACTTCAAGTGTGGCACAGTTTCAATGATTCACTCTGTGTGTTCACACACATATACACACTTAAAGACACAGACATATCAAGTCACAAAAAAAAAAAAAAACCCATTAAGATCGGAGGTCACAAGCCTGAAACACAGACACACACACAAAACCACACAAACCATTCTGAGTCAAGTCAAACTAACATTTAGCACATTGTCTCACACTGAATATCATGTAATGGCAGACTTGAAATGCTACCCAGCATCATCACTCTTCTCAAGTACCTGCTGTTCAAACTTGCATTTCACTCTTTTCACCCTTGAAAATCCAGGAATAAAACCCTACAATGTCACCACTGGACCGGACACTGGAATCAAGGTCTGGACTTGAAGAACTCTGCTCAACATAGATTTTTTATGTAAACAAATAACCTTATGGCAGAAGTAACTGATCATTTACATTTTCTTTTATTGCATTTAACAGCTGCCTTTATCCAAAGCGATGTCCATTCCCTAACTACAGGCGACAGTCTCCCTGGAGCAACTCGGGGTTAAGGGTCTTGCTCAGCAACCCAGTAGTGGTATGCTGAAGGTAGGATTCAAACCCATGACCTCTTGGTCCAGAGGCAGGTACCCAATAGGCCACCAGACAGCGTGATAAGCCGAGACACGTTAGTGTCTGAAGTCTCACTGTACAAACTGCAGGCCTAAATCAGAAATGCTATTTTGATGATGACATAGAGTAATGTATAATAATACATTGACATAGAGTAGTGTATAATAATATATTGACATAGAGTAATGTATAATAATATATTACACATATATAGGGGTTGTAGTGGCCTAGTGGGTAAAACACTTGCCTGTGAACCCGATGACCAGAAAGTTGCATAACTAAAAGAGGACAAGCAAGCTCTCAAAGTCTGGGGTTTGTTTATTAATTTATCAGTATGTTATACAGCCTACAACTGGTGAATATAAACTTAACATGTAAGCAGTTAGATTGGCCTCATAGCTCCGGTGCTCTAGAGAAGCAAACTTTAGGCTGATCAACTGAAGAGCAAATTTCCAAAACTCTCTCAGTCCATTTTTTGTTATTTTTAGGCAACACTACTATTGGTATATTTTTACATTACCTCTTTATGTGCAATAGTATAAACGGCCAAAGCTCACTTAGTCCTTGCATAATACACAGTACAAGATTAGGTGAATTTCCAAAACTCACTCAATCCAAAACTGTATCTTTAGCAGTGCTGGTACACAGAGGTATGTTTACAATTTTTATGCAGTTAGCTGTCTTTGACTCTATGCTGTGTCATGTAGTAGGATAGAAATTAAACGTACATAATTCTGTGACACTGAATATCGATTTTAAAATAGTTTTCATTATAGTTTTTAAACAAATTTGCCCAAACAAAAATGTGCAGGAGTTGCCCTTTAGAACAGGCATTTAAAAATGTCAAATAACTGTAAAATTTCAATAAAAAAAAAATTCCTGTAAGAATTGCTTTCCAATAGGTAAAACAAGTAACAAAGTTGGACTGTGTGAGTTTTGGAAATGTACTCTTCAATTAGAGATCAGAGCAAAATTGTGTAAACTCATCTTTTTGTTGAACTATCACTGTATTACAAAACAAGAGCTATTTTTCTGGTTGTTTATTGAAAACGCCACTCTGTCTATGAAACAACACATTAGATTTACAACCTTCACTGAGTCTGCAGTGCTGGTATTGATTTTGGGTGTGGTGCGTACGCAATTGGCCACCACCCATGCACAGGGATTTTTAATCCACCGCCCGAATATCGAGGCCACAGGCCAGGGGCTGCACGTTCTGCTGTATCAGGACTTTTTGTGCATTCTCTCGCTCGATCCCTCTCCCTTTTTCTCTATCTCTGACAAATGCCCTCTCTACCCCCTGCAGCTCTGTGGTACAGAGAAACAGGAAGTGGGCTATGAGCTCAGGAAACAACAACAATACTCCTAGAACAAACAGGAGACAATGGTAAGCAAAATACCAAAAGTAGAGGAGGAACGAGTACAGGAAAGGAATGGGTGGGGTGGTAAGAATGGCTGGATGTACTGTGGGGGGCACTGACAGACCCCTGTTGAGACACTCAAGACTGGGGCTTGAAAACATAGTTCAGTCAACAGTGTTAATTATGGGTGGATAAGATTGACTTGCATAATCAAAAACAAGTTAATTAACATATTAATATTGTGTATCTTGAAAATGCCATGTACACAATCATTCCAACAATTGCAGCACACTACAGGAAGTTGAGGGGGGTTCAAATTGTTTTGGTCTACCAAAAAAATATCAGTAGGGCAACAATTAATGATTAAGTCTATAATCAGTTAATCTATTTTCTCCTATTCTGATTCAGGGCACCAAGATGCAATCATAAAACAATCTTAAAATGACTGATATAGCCTATAGTATACCATTATTTTTTACTTTTTTTTCTTAATGTGTTAAATTTAAAGGTATTTAATGGATATCACATAATACAACACTGAGTAACAGTTGATGTACCTTTTTCTGAAAAAATGTTACCACAAAAAAGCACTCTTAAAATGCAAAAGTACATTTTTAAAAAGAGGGTGTTTCTATCATTATGGTGGAGCTATAATTTTTGCCTTTCGTTAATTGCTATCATAATATCAGCCCTTGCAATCCTGATACTGCAGAACATGGCAATATTCAAACCAATCACACTGTCAGTCTTTTTTAATGAATCAAGATATAATACATCAACATTAAAATATTTATCAAAATAATGACAGCTAATTTTCAACCACATCACACTGCTGACTCAAAAATGTATTTCAATATATGTAAGAAAGCCGCAATTCTATTTTTTGCATATTGTACAGGCCTAGAAATTCTCAATAGTTGCAATCCTAACTCAGACTATGAGATACTGGGACGGGAACGTGGGAACGCGGCCTCTGAGGATAAGCTAAAATAGTGAGTGCAGCGAGACATGGGCACACTTCAGTATAGAAATAGAATGGCCTAAATTAGCCTGGCAGTGTTTTGTGTGAAAGCCAAATGATAGTTGAACTCATGTGTGGGTTCCGTTGGTCAACACATTCTGCTGGGGGCCGGGCAGCCGTACACAATGCAGACGATTCGCCAGCCTTTTCTATTTTAAACTGTGGCGGCAGAGCGGGAATAGTTTATTCCATCCACGAGGAATCCACAGGCTGTGAAGTCTGACTGGCTGGATGCCGCGTTCCTCGACCGAGGCCACAATAAATATCCCCCGCCAGAAGCTCTTTCCTTCAAACCCTATCTTAAGCAGTCACTTATTTTCTAACACCCAGCCTACGAGGCTAACCATATTCATGTCATTACAGACTCCTCGGCCAATAACCCCTCATTTGACTAAAATCACACCACAGAGGGCCCAGCAATGCACGACACACACGGATGGAAAAGAGCAGCAATGTTACAGGAGCAGGAGCAAACATGTCCTTAAACAGCCAAGTGATGATGTTTACTCATGATAACGCCACCATGATATGTGATCGGTCAGTGTAGTCTATAAGGAAAGAGTACAGTGAGCACATGGATACATCCCAGAAAAAATAAGTACTTCATTAACAGTGTTTCTGTATGTTGAACAATGTTGCACCTGTACTAGTTTAGAGCTGCACAATATATTGTTTAATTGTGATACTGATATTCTCAACACTGACATCGCAGGTAAAATTTGCCGCATTTTATCATCTTATAATTGAGTCCTGACCAGTCACAACAGATAATCAAGACGTTCACATGACCCATGAATTTTAAAATATTTTGCTCAAAATAACGAACAGCTTGTCAGTGTTTTTTGCATATATTGTACATCATTCATCTACTTTAAACAGAAAATCTGTAGAAATACTGCAGCATAATCCATATTTTCCAAATCATCTGACTGTGCAGAAGTCAAAACGCCAGACTCCAGACTGAGCTGTGGCATTGGAGCGGATGGTGCTAATCGGACCCGGTGTCTGACGGAGCTCTTCTCTCACAGCCTGACCCAGTGACCAGCCCCAGCAAAACACCGCCACGCATGTGTCACATCAGACCAGTAACACTAATCCATGCCACTGTCCTAGTTGTACGCAGGGGGGAGCTGGATAATGTTGACGTGCGTCTGGACCGTTGCTGGTACAGCAAAGAAAACAAGTACAAATTCTGCTGTTGTGCACATAATAATATGCAGAAAGGGGGGGAAGAAAACAAGCGTGAGGAATTCAGCTGCAGTTTCAAATACTACGAGGAGACCACCAGAAGGGCAGTGTAATGCAGCTTGCTTCGCCTGACCTACTTTTCTCTGGCTGTCTCGGGATGGGGAGGGGGTGGTGGACCCCCAGAGTGGTGGGAAGCTTGCGTGCACAATGAGAAACCTTCTTTTCTTCAGACTTGTACATACATTTAGTGGTTTGGCTGGTTAGATATGAAATCTAGAATGAAAAATTAACAAGTAAAAGCCACTAGAGTATTATGACAGACCAGACTTTCTGCCAGTGCTGCTTGGTGCCAAAAAAAACCAAACAAAAAAAACCACTCATGGCTTCACAGCATGTGTCTCACTCTCACCATGGCTTTCCCCCCACTAGGCTGACGGCACTCAGCACGATCCATAGGCACCAGCAAGCCGAGCCAGTTGACTTTAATGCTGCAGCTTTCTAAAAGCTCACTTCTGGTGCCAAACTAAAACATGTGCATCTGCTGGAAAAGGCCAGGAAATGTGCCACGGTCTCTGCTGATAATCTCCTGCCTTTACGATTCACATAAAACCGCGTGGTGACACATTTCACCGGGCTGAGGTGTTTACTCGGTGGCAACTGTAACCTAGATGTAGGCTTGGAAAGTGACACACCAACAACCAGCAGGAGCTTTAAGACCTTTGGCCATATTTGTCAACCATTCATTTTCTTTCACCAAATCAGGGAGTGTGTGTTTGTGTGTATGTCTGACCTCATGCAAGTCAGAGACCAAAGGTTTGCCACATAAGCACTGAACAGGAAAAATTCCCACCCTTTATCTCCAGAACATTTACCATTTAAAGGACAATACTTAGTCATTCTCATTAATTATACAGGCATCAGTAACAAACACAAGCAAACTCCTGCCGACAGAATCTGAGACTAACACCGTTGTAAGAGCAGCAGGGCTGTTAGGGCAAACTGCAGCTCGTCCTTACAATTTTGTGAAATAGGAAATTTCAACAATGCCTGGAAACTCCCAGAAAAAACTGTTTGCTCTCAGCCACTGATTTTTCTGATGTCCTACATGAAAAAAATCCCGCCTTGCTGCAAATGTCCCGTTTTCCGGCAAGGGTAAAAATCATAAATCAGTTAAAGTCAGATAGTCCTGCCACACACCAGTGCCCTGCTGCACACCAGCCCCCTGCAAAGTAGTTTTTAGGTAGTTGCTACGGTGTAGGAGGTGACAGTTCAGTTGCTGTGCAGAAGTTGGTGTGTAGAAGTTGGTGAGCAGAAATTGGTATGTGGAAACTGAGTTGTAGAAGGTGGTGTGTAGAAGGTGGTGTATAGAAGGTAAAGTCAGAAAGTCCTTCCACACACCAGCCCGCTGCAAAGTAGTTTCTAGGTAGTTGCTACAGTGTAGGCAGTGTGTGAATGACCCCTCCATAATTGGGGGGTACGGCCTTTTTTAACAACAAAAGAAACATTTTAAGAACCCCCAAACTGCTATTTTTGCCTCTTTTGGGGGGGGGGGTCTGGGTCTTGATCGTGGGGAACAGTACCCCCAGTATCCCCCGTAATTTGAACCAAGGGTGTACGAATTGACCGTTCGGTTGGTGTGCAGAGGTTGGTGCGCAGAAAATGGTGTGTAGAAACTGGTGTGCAGAAGCTGTGCTGGTACCTGGCTGCGCTCGAAGTTCTCCCGGTCCGCCTCCAGGCTGCTGGCCCCCCCCGCGCGCCGGGTCAGGACTTTGGGGAGTGGGTTCGGGACCTGCTGGATGGAGCTCTTCACTCGGTCCATTTCAGCTGCGATATAATCCAGGATTCCGAGTACTGAGACACTGTCCGCATGAAAACAGAATCACAGAGAGCAGCTCGAGCTCTCCCGCAGCCTCCTGCCCGCGCGCCCCGCGGCCCGCAGGAACACATCGGCCTCCAAACCCCGCCTCCGTGGGGAGGGCGGAGCACTCATAGCCAGAATACTCACAGCCAGCAACACCCACAGGCTCCGCCCACCACCGCCAACGATTGGCTGAAAAAAGTCGCCCACTGGGTCTTTGCCAGCGTTTGATTGGTGGACACGCGTACCAATCAATTACGTCAATATACACTTTGTGGACAAAATTATTGGGACGCCTGACCATTAGACCAGCAGGGACTGTAATGATACTGCATTCAGATCCACAGACATTAATACGGAGTTGGTCCCCCTTTGCAGGTAGAACAGCTTCCACTCTTCTTGGAAGCCTTTCCATAAGATATTGGAGTTTCTGTTGGAATTTGTGTCCATTCATTCTATAGAGCATTTATGAGGTCAGATACTGATGTTGTATGGCTCCTATCTCCGTTCCAGTTCATCCCAAAGGTGCTGGATGGGGTTGAGGTCAGGGCTCTGTGTGGCCAGTCAAGTTCTTCCACACTGAACTCCTCCAGCCACGTCTTTATGGAGCTGCTTTGTGCACTGGGACACAGTCATGCTGGAATAGAAAAGGTTCTTCCACAAACTGGGTCCACAGAGTTGGAAGCATTGTACTGTCCAACATGTCTTGGTCTGCTGGAGCATATTGTCCTTCACTGGAAGTAAGGGGCCCAGACCCTGAAAAACAGGTGTCTCAATACTTTTGTCCATATAGTGTATGTGTGTGATTAAATGTACATGCGTTGCAAAGGTAAAATGGGTTCAGAGATCTTCATCTATCAAAAAAAACCTTCACAGCAATTTAGCACAAATATGCTGAATGAAAAACTTTATGATGCACGTAGGATGACATATATTAATATAAAACATTTGTAATTAGTAACAGCAATGATTTAATTATTAACATAGTTGTATGTATAAAATTAAATATATATCAAAGACATTGCCACTCATTACCCTAATTCTTTATTTGTCACATGCATAGTCATACAACACACTGAAATCCTTTCTTTGCATTTAACCCAGTCACCAAGTGAAGCAGTGGACTGCCACCAACAAGGCGCCAGGGGAGCAGTGTGTGGAGACAGTACCCTTGCTCAAGGGTCCCTTTGCGGTGACATTAGCAGTTGGGATTCAAACCCCAACCCTCTGTTTGCCGGGCCAGCACCCGAACCACTAGGCCACCACAGCTGTTATCCTTTAACAAAGCAGAAGAAGAAGTTGCTGGTCAGCGGTTTAGCTGAGCTTAAAACAGTTACTCCATCGGACAGGCGTGACAGGTTATGTCCTAAAAACATGGGCGTTATGGGAGCTAACCGCTAAAAATATTCACTTATTTTTCTAATTTTCAAGTAGAACTGTCTCTCAGTTTTTGAATAGTCAAAAATTACATTTATCCATCTTCAGAAATGTGCCAGGTTTCTGAAACGCACGCTGCCGTGTGAGATTAAAATAAAATACTTTAGTAAAAAAAAATTTTTGTAAAAAAAAACCCTGTAATTTCGAAATTATTTGTCATTTTTTATATAAATTCACTCATTTTCTCAGTACAGTACAATACAGTACAAAATTTCAGCACTCCTGCAATGTTTTAAAACATTGTTCAGCTCCTTTTGCAGAACTATATTATAAGTGTTCTAATAGCATGTGATCACGATGCTATGAGCAAAAAAAAAAGACAATAAAAGGGATTGCGGAAATAGTTATGAGAGTTAGTATATATGGTTGAAGTAGTCTGTGATTGCTAAGTGAAAAGTAAAAAAAAATAATTAAACCTTATGAAAAGGTGTAGAATGGGTCAGGCAGGTTCCTCAGCCATCAGGGCCACTCATTTGTGTGAAATGCATTCTGGGAGCCTCTGCTACTCAGGTCCCCTCCTGATGTGGACAATAAATCGAAGACAAGTCTGGGAATTAGATCTCTTGGATCTGAACCTACCTGGGCAGCAACTGATGATGTTTCATAATTCTGTTTCATAAGTCTGAGATTTCCCAAAACTTTACTGTAGGAAATGAATGTTTTCTGAAAGCTTTCATTTGTTTTTGTGCTGTTCTTACATGTGTTTTTCATAATTTCCAAAACTAAATAAGAATTGTGTGAAATGATAGAAAAATATATCAACTTTTTTTCTGTCTAGCCCAATTTACCCTCATTCAGTGAGGTCTCTCTAGCGCCCTCTAGTGTTTTCAGTCATTCTCGAGCTAATGAGAAGAATAGGGAGTGGCCATGCTCCTCATCGACTGGCTCTTTCTGGCACAAAAGCTGAATATGTTGGGTGAGTTCGCAGTGATTACCAGACAAGATTAATGAAAATGACACTTGTGGTCTCTTGAAATTTCACCCCTTATCTAAATCAGCTTCATTTGTGCTAATAATCTTTGAACTCATTTGTTTGAGTTCAGTCAGCGCCTGCCTCGGAAGAATATTTGCTGTTTATTTTTTTTATTTTTGCAAGGCATAGAAAATCAAGCAAGTCTTGAGTGTCACCTGAAACTGTTCTGAATACTGAACTCCACATCATCCACACAGTCTCAGCGGGACAGTTAGAGAGAAGGGTGATGAAATAATGGTGGGATGTAGTTTTAATGAACAGACATCACCTCTGTGAAGAGAACAAGACAGGACACGTTCTTTCCCTGTTAACCAGTAAACATGCACATGGAAAACTTTTACACTGAATACATTTGAATATAATGTTACATAATATCATATATTTATACTACAGTTATGACATTATTATTTAATCTATCATTTCAACAGTGTCTATCTGGTTATTGTAGACACCTTCATAACTTTATTTGAGTGGTACAGCCACACTGAGTTTAGTTCTACTGCAGCTCTGACTTAAACTTATGAAATACACTATGAAACCAAATCCCTTATTTTTACCCCTTTAAATTATCTGACCTTACTTTCCAGGAAATTAAGGAAAATTCAGGCGAAAAGTGCACAGATTAAGGCTGATTAATAGGTAAAACTACTGAATTTTCCCCTTACTTTTTCAAATTTGACCCTTAAATAATAGAACCCCCTGAATTAATGCCTTCTGTTTAAGATTAAGGGGTTCCACACTCATGCCCTAAATCCACTTTTAAGGTAAAATTAAGGGATGGCCTAGTCATAATTACATTATAGATATCTGAAGAGTCTTTTTAAGTTTTTGATATCCGAAAAGAGAATTATCACTAGTGACAACTATATTGATGAAATCTGAAACGAAAGTTTGTCCTAGTAAGAACTGTATTTCAGATATCTGTAATGTTCATTGTGGATAGGAAGAATGTCGTTTTGGATTTCTAAGAGTGAAAACCCAATAGACATGAATGGGGGAAAGTGACATCATTTGTACTAGGAAGAATGAGGCTTGAGATATCTGTAATGTTCATTTTGACTATGAAGAACTGAATTACGGATCTCTGACGTACATATCCAGTCTGGCTATTAAATGTTAAAATGGTTTGCCATACACTAACTGTATAGAGCAGGACACTTAGCCCATAAATCCTGAACCCTCAAAAACCCACACCTTTAATTTAACATGTGGTCATTAAGGAGACTTTCAGAATCTATGAACAGCAGATGGAGAATTGTGCCAGGAGGATTTTCAACAATTAGTTTTGAATATAATGTAATTAAATTCCCTGTTGGTGTAATGGTCAGGCGTCCCAATACTTCTGTCTATATAGTATTCGTTCAGTCCAGTCATGATTACATCGCTGTTGTGGAGGAGGGGCAACAGTTGTATGACGTATGTGTGTAGTGCATGTTGGGTATTGTAGTTCGAGAACAGTGATGGCCGAAAGCTCAGAAAAAAGACAACACTGCCCCCCACGTCTGGAGGACAAATACGGTTACGGAATTTAGCAGGCTCTCTTATCCAGAGACGCTCATCAGTGCTTCAGTAGTCCAAATACCATATTACAGGCTAGCGTCCGGTCTTTTAGAATTTTATTGTAAAATAACAGTAACAAATAACATTTTCATGCAATATTTAAGACTTTAGTGTGCAATTTGAACTATTATGTGTAGGATTAGTCTCATTAAACCTGTGTCGACATTAATTCATATTTAGAGTCCTAAATGATAAAATAAGTAGGGATGGCTCAGTACTACATTTTACTTTTTCAATACTGTTACTGAAACCTTCAGTACTGGCTGATATTGATCCCGTGTTAATGCTGTAAAAAACGGCTTAGCGTTACAATGAGCTGTTTTTAGCCCTTCACTTAAGAGGAGTTATTTCTAAAAGAAGTGGTCAAACACTGATTATGGACTGGAACAGGTAAATATTTCTTAGATCCAAAATGTTCTGCTGGGATCCTTTATCGGATTGGGGCCGCCTCTGACTGTAAATAAATACAGCTGATGTTGGATAGTCACCGAAGGTCTTGTTAGGAGTAAAGAATTTTCAACATTTAAGCCTTTTTAACTGGATTATAAAGTTCAGAATCTGCTTCACCTCAGTAGTGAATGTTCACACTAGAGGTCTGCAACGGGGCGGTACGCATGCTTTTGCGCCGCGGGTCTACATTTGAGAGTTTGTTGCGAGAGTGGGCAAGAATAGAGAGATGTGTTCGCGGGAGCGGGACAAAGACATTGTTCTCTGGACTCCCGCAAAGTATACATTTGCCTTGAATACATTTTACAGTTTGTTTTTATGTGGGGAACAACATATGTGGTAGGCGACCTAACCTGCGGATATTTGGGTTGCGCGGGAAACTTGCGGGAGCGTTATGGAAAATCAGCCCCGTGCACACCTCTAGTTCACACACATAATCACATTTCCTCAATCGCCATCAGTATCATGGTAGCTCCAGAAGGAAATCTGTCTGTGCAGCTCCTCTGCTATTGTAAAAGACCCCTCGCACCCATCACATACGCTGTTTGACCCCCTGCCATCAGGTAGAAGGTCCTGCCGCATCAGGACACACAGCCAGGTTCTGCAACAGCTTCTATCAGCCCCCTCCCAACTCTTAAACCCCATCCAGTGCCCCCAGCCCCCTCCCTTAAGACACTGCACATGATCATTTTTCATGCATTTTAATTCTAAATTATTAAGAAAAATATAATTGACTAATTTTGTAAATATAAATGTAAATTCAGCTACATTTCCATATAAAATATAACTATACATTTTTTGGTACTGTCGAGAGAACATAAAGAAAGGTGCATTGGGATGGTGAAATACCACTGAACTTTGAAAGTAACCAATCCGAGATTGCTATTTATTTCTCTTTTCTACTGATAGAAAAGATGTATCTGGTGTGTTTCTCTGAGTGTTCTCTGTTTTTCATTTTGTTCTTCTTAAAGCCCTGTATTTTTATTACTGTAAATTAAATTAACTTATTACTATATTTACCTGCTTATACCAAAGAAAAGACAGCACATACCAAGGAACTGATGTGCATTAATTACAGTATAGTCTATACAGGTGTAACATTGGTATTTAGATTCTAGCACTGCGGAGACTGCAGTTCAGTGTAAACTGTAGTACAGTATGGATATGGGTTCACATTTTCTTTAAAGGTAATGTATTAAGCTGAGTTTAAAATGTAATCAGATTTTTGGGAGCATATTTGGGGGGTTATTTAGGGTTTACACTATAAAAATAGGCATTTTTAAGCTTTTTTTTTACTACGTCACAATTTTGCGGTTTTTACAATTCGCGGGGGCTCTTGAAATGTAACCCCCGCAAATGTCGGGGATTTACTGTCTTTTTGCACATCCTGGCATCTTTGCACTGCACTCTGCTACCTCATTATACACATGCTACTTTCTACCTCAATATATTTCTACTACTTTCTACCTCAATATATTTATGCTGCTTTCTACTTCAACATATATCTGCTGCTGTCTACCTCAATGTTTCTGCTTCTTGTCATCCTAAATGTTTGTTGCCCTTATACATGTTACACTTGTTTTACTTTTTGTCTTTATGTCGTATGTTGTGTGTGTTTGTTTTTTGTGCTGGCCATGCACCCGGGAGTGTAAGAAAGACAATTTAATTCAATCATCTAAGGTGTATGCGGATGGGTGACGATAAAAAAACAACTTTGGAAGGTTTTTGTAGTGTAGCGCTCCACAGTACATAGCTTCAGATCTCGCGAGGGCACAGCCCCAGATCTCGCGAGACCCACGGTACAGCGTTCCAGATCTCGCGAGTTCCATTGTACACAGCTCCAGATCTCGCGAGGTTTGGGCGCACCGCAGGCAGTGTGCAGGAGAGGCGCTAAGATGGCGGCGCAGGAGAGCGGAGCGGCGCGCGCGAGCAACGGAGAGGTAAAAACACCAGATACCACACACTACCGCACACACTCACTATGCCACATACCCCATTACATAACACAGCGTACACTCTCAACGGAGAGGTAACAACACTCAGTACCACACACACACACACACACACACACTAACCATACCACACTATACCACACATCAGGGGTGTCCAGTCCTGGAGGGCCGTGGTCCAGCACGTTTTGGTGATTTCTCTGCTCAGAAACAGCTGGTTCACCTCGACAGTTAATTGTCAGGTTTAGTGAATGTGTTTGAGGAGGAGAACCATCACACTGTGCTGGACACCGGCCCTCCAGGAC
>JBBPCX010006064.1:0-18191 GCA_037974365.1 Hydrocynus forskahlii
CTATAATACAGTACTCCTCCTGAAGAACCCTGAATAAACCGCGCCGCTGATGAACAGTAAATTATTGATGTAAAAATGATTGGTGATTACCCCTACATTTTACTGTATTTTTAGAACTAAAATTACACTTATTTATTACTGTATTTACCTGTTTATACAAAAAAAAATTTAACTGAGTTTTAAATGAAATTAAAGTGTTTTGGGAGCATATCTGGGGCATATTTAGGGCAAAACACAATAACGCGGTTTTTCACTATACGCGGGTGCTCTTGGAACGTATCCCCCGCGACAAGCGGGGGATTACTGTACTTAGTCTTTCTTATATTTCCTCATATAAGCTGGAAGGTACAGAGTGGGAAATTGCAGTTTACCCACTGATCAAATGCTGAGGAGCAGGTTTTGAAGTTATAGCACCCCCTATTGAGAAAAATGTGCCAAAAAATAATAGGCTACTCCACTGTTAGGAGACCTTTAGGGAGATATGGGAAAACAATTTGCATCTGTTTGTTCCTGTAATCTCCGTGAAGTACCTGAAGATGCTTTGAGTCATTTTTTTAATGAAGATGCAATCAACTTTGCAGGGAAAGTACAGAAAGAACTGTTTCTGATGTGTAAGTGTAGTCATCTTTGGCACGTTTTATAGAGGCCCTTGAGGGTTCCTGTACACACACAGCTGCAGTCTTTGCCAAGCAGGCAAAAACAAACTAGCTTGCTCAGGAGAAAAGCTCCCCACTGAGTTACGTGGTCTAATGAAGAAATCATGTCAAAGAGTGCCAGAATAAATGTCTGTTGTTCCCAGCTGTCAAAAATACAAAGATTTTTGCAAGACAAGGTAACAGTGGAACCGTGCTGTGGCGTGACACAAAGGTTAAAAAGTGACAGGGAGTTTCTGAGAACAGGTGACATCCTCACGCAGTTCACTTTAGGTATGGTTTTATCCTCCATTTCTTGGGTACTTCATGAAAATGTACTGGCCAAATTATCAAGGTGCACGAATAACACTACCCATAATTCAGTGATGCACAGCTAATATCTCAGTTCTGACAATTCTGAACAAGTGGTCTTACATCTAATCAGTGACAGAGCAGACCAGAAAGACACCCAGGGCTCATTGTTCACATTGTGAGTGCCAAGGTCATTTGCAGCTGGTTTTCTTTCAGGTTAAAGAAATGTGCTTAGTCACATTCCCTGTGAAACGACAGATATTTTTGCAAAATGTCAGATGTGCAAAAATGGACTGTCTTGCTTCCTGAGCTCGTTAGTCATCTAGCCTTGAATTGCATAAGGTATGTACTTAATCTATACTGCAAACCAATACAGTCAGTCCTACATAACAGCAGCAAGCTGTAGGTTGCTGCCCAAACAGGGGCAACACATAATTCTGTAGGTAGCCAGCTAGAAATGTAAAGCCTACAATAATAAATAATAATAATCCTTATTTTTTATTATAACACACAGTGGATCTGAATACAAATCTCAAGGTATGGAAGGTCATACCAACATTTAAGAGAAGGTCTTGCTAAATAAAAGAGGATGATAATTTTGTAGTCTATTGACCATTTGCACATATTTGAGAAAGTCTATTCCTTTATTTATTATTTCTCTGTCAAACTTTCAGTTCAGGCTACTTAGTCACGTCCATAACACCTGTAGTAAAAAACTACAACATTCAGTATGACAAAGGTGAATTTAGAAGCAGTGGAGCAGTGCATTTACATTTATTGTTATTCAAAAACAAGCTGGCCTTACAATATTTTGAGAAATGACAAACTATGAGTGCAGGCCACCTTAATAAGAACATGCAAGGGCTTCTGAAAGCCATGTTTAGAGGTAATTTAACTGCTCCACTATAAAGCAGCTGGGTTTCATGTCATTGTAAAGTGAGGGTTTTAGGAACAGAAGCTAAATGCTAACGCTAATGAGCTAATACTAATGAGCTAATACTAATGCAAGAGCTTGGAACAATGTAAAATACTGAGGAGGACTACATGAGGACTACATGAGGTCTTAACGTAAAAATGAAAATGCAAAAATGCTAAATGAAAGAAAAAATGCAGAGAGTGGCAGAGGAGAATCAAACCAGACACTGAGGTAAAACTCTGCTAGAAATAGGTTATGTTCTGACCAAAACTGGTACGATGAGGTAAGATGTGTGCTTCATCATCTCCAAACATGTCTTAAAACTCAGATATGGCTAAAGAAGGACTGAAATGAACCTTTCAATACAGTTGTGTTTTATCTGTGTATCAATAAACAACCCGATTTCACAAGTTTTCGTTCAGCCATCACAAAATACAATTGAATCAAAATACGTGCTCCGATCACGATTAATGGCTTTTTGACATGCTAGGACAATGCTTCACTTTTTCGTGCTGGGACAACGCTACACTACCTTAAGTATTTTCATGCGCTCTGCGTTAAATCACCAGTATCTGCGCTAACTGGTGACTCCTACGGTTAGGTTAAGGTTAAGGTTAGGGTTAGGTTAAGGATAGGGTTAGGGTTACGTTAAGGTTAAGGTTAGGGTTAGGGTTAGGGTTAGGTTAAGGTTAGGGTTAGGGTTAGGTTAAGGTTAGGGTTAGGTTAAGGATAGGGTTAGGGTTACGTTAAGGTTAAGGTTAGGGTTAGGGTTAGGGTTAGGTTAAGGTTAGGGTAAGGTTAAGGTAAGGACTCAACTCTTTATTTCTCTCCTATTGTCTGGGTAGTGAAACGTTTTCCTAGCACGAAAAAGAGAAGCGTCGTCCTAGCATGAAAAAACGCCCTAAATCGTGATCAGCGCACGTATTTTGATTAAATTGTATTTCATGATGGCTGCACGAAAACTTGTGAGACCGGGCTCCAATAAGATGTCATGCAATGCAGACTGATAATACATTCAAGGGGAGACCTATAAATATTAAAAAACAATGGGGACTTGGGTACAGAATATGTTTGGGACCAGCAGCCCAACAATGATCTGCCGGGTGAAATGTATCAGTCGTCATCAAACAGTGCTTTGTCTCAGTTGGAGAGGAGCTGTTTTTTAATGTAAGTGGCATATGAGCGGCCATTAGTTTTTCAAGCGCCTCCGATTTGAAACATTTAACTCAAGTGTAGGTTTCATGAGGAGGGGTTAGATAATAGCAGTTTTGAGGACAAGAGAAACATTAGCAGTTTAAAACAGAGCAGTTGATCACCCATGGTATCAATGAACTAAGAACAGGCATGCTGTAATTAAATAGCACTGTAGGCACTGGATCCAAAGTACATGCAGAAGGTTTCATCTTCATTATAACATACTCTACATTTTTCGAGTCTTGTAAAATAGAGCAGTTGGCACATCAGGAGCTGGAGCGCATGAAGAGGCCCAAGTTATTCTTCGTGCAAGATTCTCAGACACTTGCAAACAATGAATAATAGACTGGCTAGTTCACAACCAATGCATAATAAGTGAACACACAACATGCACACAACATTTACAAAGGATCAGATTACATAATTTTTGTCATTTTTTTGTGATCTTTGCCAGGTTTTGCAATCTGATTGACACCATTTGTGACAGTGCACAATAGACAAGGACACCTTTTCTCCAGAGGAGCAACAATGAATGAACTTACAACTGAACTGAATCATGGCGTCTCTGCAGTAGTTACATAAAGATGGGATGGAGATGCTACTATTTAAAAAAAGCTGTGAAACCTTAACATTAGCCTGAGGCCTTGAAATATAGCTGTAAAAGTTTTGCTCTTCTCTTTTTAAACATTCTGTGCTATCTGCATTCATAAAACATAAAAGCAGTCAAATGTGATTTAAAAACATCTTCACACTGGTTACTTTTGGCTTCATTGTGTTCCTAACATGGGCGTCAGCCTCTAGAGCTAACAAAAAGCCCCACGTGGTTTCAAGTTTCATTTCTTCCTTGATTCAACACACCTGGCTCAGCTTATTAAGGGCTCAATAATCAGTTAATGAGCTGGATCGGGAGTGTTGAGGCACCAGATATAGACAAATTTATGCAGGGTTCTGGCTAGACAAGAGCCAGATTAATACTGAGTGATGCAGTGGTTAGTGCCATCACCTCACAGCAAGAAGGTTCTTGCTTTGTTTTCCAGCGGGGCATCCAGGGTCCTTCCTGTGTGGTAGTGTTGTGCAGGTGGTTATAAAATCCAACATAGAAGTTGTGACCAAGTTAGTTTGTGTGTCTGCCCTGGTGTCCTGCCCCTGGGAGTGTTGAGCTAGACCCCCTCAGTAACTGGTTAACAGGACTCGTCAATACGACTTAATTCCATTCTGGTATGCCCAAAGATATGCCTATACAGTTCACACAGAAGCACCTCAGTTCACGCAGAAGCACCTTTTCATATTATCTGCCAACATTATTCTTTTTTCCCCGCTAAAACATGAAAGATTGCATTTTACATCATATCTGGTCGACTTTCTTATGTCAGATAGAATCATGAACTTCCTTGTAAATATAGCTTTTTTGGCCATTGAGTGTTGAAATCCACATTTTCAAGTTTCTAACACCACTTCAACGTAAGAAACACTGCACCAACTCAATTATGAGAAAATGAAACTAACTCCCACAACGTCAAACAGGAATTAATTACAGCAGCTGACAACTAATGATGAGAAACCGCTTCACTGTACAAGACTGAGGACTTTTTACAAGAAGAGTCTGTTGACAGTGAGAACACAGACATAACACTTGGTTGTGATGCCTCATTTATTCTTCTCCTCCATTTCTTCTTGTCAGTTGTTACATAAACAATAAAGGAGGGAATGCCATCTGCAATGTTGGCTGTTTTTCATGAAAATAACTGAAATTTGAACAGCTTTAACATCTATCTGAAAAATAATTTGTTTTGATGAAAATAAGAGGCAGTTAAATGGAATTGAAAACATTTTCTTTATGGCTGTTTTTGTATTCCCTGTATTCATATGATCATCATCACTGCTGTTTGCAGCATTTGCTATTTATATTCCTTCATTAAACTTTATTTGTTGAACCCCAACTTCATAGCAGCTCAGGAGAACCAGGTAAATATGAAAGGGTTTTCACTCTACACATCTACTTTCTCTTTGAATGTTAACCTTGTTCTTGAACATAAACTACTTCTGTTTCTTTTAAGCTAAGAATTCAAACTAATATACTATATTACTATTTTATTTATTATGCAAACTGACCAGTGAACCTACAAGCATCTTCAGAGTTTTTAACTGAAATGCTGGAAATAAATAAAACATCAGTTTCTGTAAGGACGAATTTTCCCTTACAAAAATCTAAGATTGAAAGAGTACTTTACAGAAGCATGTTCATTGTGAAATGACCAGGGGCAAGGCCAGGTGTCTCAAACTGGGTTCCTTCCAGGTTTTCCTTCTTTTAATGCTCTGAAAACCTTGCTAATAAGCTGAGGATTTGAATAAGGTATGACAAATGAGGCAGCACACTAAACTCAGTCAAAGCAAATAAAGCTGGAGTATTCCAGCAACTGTACCTACTGTATCTAAAAGCAGCTTTTCCCAGTTCAGTAAAAGTAAAAGAGTAAGCCATTGAATTAAAAAATTTCTATCATTTACAGTGAGCCTCATTGCAATATATTGAGAGAAAAAGGAGAGAGAGAATACAATTGAGCTTAGGACTGAACCTTGAGGAACACTCTTAGTTATAGGCAGTAAATTTGATTTATGGTGTCACAGGGCCACACACCGATGTTGGTAAAACTGGGCCAAATACGCACCATTTTGCTCAAAGCCAATGCTTTTCAAACTTCTTAAGTCTTTTGAGCAAGTATGATATGCTTTTGAGCAAGTGTGAGATATATATATATATATATATATATAAATTGAACGTTCTCCTGTCATTTTTCTTGGGACCGTTTTTTCTGCTGTGTGAGGAGAGAGGGGAAGGAGTGAGAAGTGAACATATATGGCAGCAGGGGTTTTATCTGATACTTTCAGAAAGAGAATGGCCATTGTATAAAATATGGGTTGGAAGAAGCTGTCTTCCAGAATTAATTTCCTTCCAGAAATTGTGAATTGGACTGCATTCCATCAAGTCTGTTTTTATCAGGAGGCAGCAGGGCAGGCTTTAAAAGTTATTGTATTTTTGAACCTTTACCACAACCACGGGCATTGCCCAATTTAATTCCAATTCATGCCTACGTAAATCATTTTAAATGTTGCGATAATAACTATAGAGTGTTATGGACGGGTTTCAGATACTCTGAGAAGGGCGTCACCCATTGACCTCTCCTCCTGGCCAAGGCAACATACATTAGAAAATGCATCATAGATGTAATACAAACCTGCATAACGGAATTATCAGGTGAGACAAAACAACAAACATGTTTATGGCTTGAGTAGAAAAGCTGGGTGGCCTTGAAAGGGGTTCTCTGAATGGTTTATTATATAAGACTTTTAATATTGTGCCTTGGAAACCTGGCAATGAAAATTTGGAAGAAAACAACTTTATTTATTCACAGGCACTTCTGTATTGTGTTAATCACTTTATTCACTCACTTTCACTTTTATTATTGTTGAGCGGAGGCAAAACAATCAGATTTTAATGTTTGTATTTGTGTATCTTGCAGGAAATAAAGGGCTATCTCTACTAGAACAACACACAGCACAACTAGAATACCGGATACGGACTGACTTCTGGGTGCTGGTGCGCTGGTAAGTTGGTGTGCCTCTTATCAGATTTGGACACTGATCACTTTGGCAGCACTTAGACAAGACCAAAATCACAAATATGCCACATTATACACCTTGATGACATCTTTCAGGCATCTTTTCATAACACTTTAATTATTTAAAAAACAAGAGCAAGTCCTAAAACAGTGTCAGATTCACAGGAACAGATAGAGAGCGAAAAAGACCCTGTGATACTTTGTTCCCATCTCCAGTTGCTTAACCCAGAGACTGTAATCTCACTCACAGGCTCATCACATCAATGGCCTTTTTTTTGCTTTGCTCTTGTCCTTTTTTCAGTAATGTAATGTCAAGCCTTCCTCATTAAAGCTTGCCAAGTTTGCCACTCCTTGTGAGAGAATGAAAAGGCCAAAAAGCAGAAAATGCAGATTACTGAATACCAGAGAAATGCATTTTCTGTTTTACCCTAAAAATGTGTTTTAAATGACCCCTACCTATACAAAATAAATTTTTCGAAAAAAGGAACGCTACCGTGAAACGCAGATAGTTTGTGCTGTTTTGGTGTTACTTTGCTACTTCCAGAACCAAATTCCTTGCCATGGTAGCATAAACCCAGCACTTTTGGTGTTCAATGTCAAACCAAGTGTTGAAGCCTGGGTCTCTTATTAATGTAATTCAAGGGCTTAAGTGACCTTCAAGGACTTCTAGGATAAACAGTTTATGACCTAATCAAGTCTAGCAGATTTTCAAGTGGTTGTAAAGTAGGTGCTTATCCATTTACACTCTGCACAGTGAGATGAAACCACTTTCCTCCAGGACCATGCTGCAACACAAAAGACAAGACTACACACAAGCAGAAATGGTACTAAGGGTGAGTACAGTATTAAGTCAGAAATTGTGTTCTAGACTGGGATTAATGAGGAAAAACTGCATTAAAATAGTGTGTGAAAAACATCAATAGCAGTGTAAAATTACTTGACGATATTCAAATCAGGAAATAATGTGGTGACTGTGATAGTTTGTGGGGTTGAGCTGGTGGCGGCAGTTTATGCGTGGCTCTTGTTTCTGGGGTAACAGTTTAAATGTGTGCATTGTGTGTGTGTGTGTGTGTGTGTGTGTGTGTGTGTGTGTGTGTGTGTTTGGGAAAAACAGTTTAGTTCAGGGGTTTGTATGTGTGTGCAGTGCAGTTCTGATTTAGTTCCAGTTTAGGATTCTAATGGTCTGGGGAACTGTTTCCAGTCCTGGCAGTGAGGGGTTTGTATGCTGCTCAACTTTTAGCCAGACAACAGGTGTAAAAAGAGAGTGTGGGATTGGCGGGAAGTGTTCCAATGCAAACCAAAAAAAGAACGAACAAAAAAAATAAAAATACCAAACTGTTTCCTGGGAGAAATGGTGCATCTTCTGAAAGAAGTGCAGGGGTGCCAGTGTTTTTGACCATGACTGAACATATGGAGCTGACCGCTGAGGATGGGTTATTATACATTGAATCCCGGTGTTTTATATTTTATTGCAGTCAGAACATCTCAAAACAGCCAGAGGGTCACAATCCAAAAATAGCAAGTCCAATTTCCTTTCAAACCCAAAGTTTCGAAAAGAATTTTAATGGTGACCATCTTGGAGCAAGAAATCTTAAAGTCAAGATCGCCTTGCGTCTTAGAACAAGCCACCATGTCAGTCAAGATAACAGTTGTGGTCTAAAGACTATAATGAGCTCGGTACTTTTCAAAGCTCTAATCGTCTCTGGGGCAAAGACGGTTAGGCCGAAGCTTTCATGGCGGGACAGCTTTTCCTCTCCAAGCTCCAGTTTGTTTTATTTTCTTTCACCCCAGATGACATTCTTTGACAAAGGGGTCTTTCCTCCAGAAAAAAAAAATCTCCACCATTACTCCTTTGCACAAGAAACACACAATAATGACTCACTTTTAGCATTAGTAGCAAAAGGATCCTTATCATAGTAGAAACCTTCACACGAACAGGCAAAACCCTCAGAATGTAAGGAAAAAGTTTAAAGAAGGCAAACAGTTTCTGGGCAGCGTCAAGCGAAAGCTCTTTCTCTTTTAGTAATGACCGGTATATAAATGGGAAAAGAGATGGGTTTGGTTATTTGCTCTCTCTTATTTGCCATGAAAATATTGTATTTGTTTATAAACTCCCAGCTGGATGAGGACCGTTTAATTTGAAGCTCTGTGGGGGATGTTTCTTGGTGCACTGCTTAAGCCTGTTGAAGATGACAGAAACTCACCAACAGCCACACAGGACAGAACTAATGAGACAACATCATCTTTTTGCAGTCTCATTTAAATGTGCAAAACAAAACACAAAGACAAAGAAAAAGAAAAAGCAACGTGTGTGTGTGTATGTGTGTGTGTGTGTGTGTGTGTGTGTGTGTTTGTGTGTGTGTGCACATTCTAAGCAGCATGTGAGCCCTTTGGGAATGAGGCAGGCAGTGGGTGTTGGAATTAATGGCTCTGTTTGTTAGCCAGCAGGGACAACAAGCTTCTCTCAAACTTGTAGTGTAGTGTTTTTATTCAGCTGTGGAAGACAGGAGTCAATACAATAATGTCTGACAGATACATAGATACACACCTGCAGGAACACATCCACATACCAGCTAGACTGTATGAAGACTATATGATGAATGGATCCACAATTTCTTCTAATAAAATCTTGCTACACTGACTTTGTGAGCCTTAAGAGCCTTTGAGTCGAATCCATATTTTTGACATCTTGTTACTGCCTTCCTTCTCATGCAAAATTAAGTTTTTGGATGAGAGGTTGTTCTGACAGCAGTGAGAAACAGCGAACAATATTCAAATGCGCTCGAGAGCATGTGTGTGAAGAACTGACTGTCACTGTGAGGAAACTGTAAAAATGTTTGTACTGCTCCGGAATCATTCATTAATTATATTTTATTTATTCATTCCATACAAATTTAAAGTTCTCAAGCAGCTAAATAAATGATTAAACCATCAAAATGGAGCTGAGTAAATACTGAATTTTAATCCGATCATGCTGTGAATGAGCCCCTCAAACTCATCTGGAACTGTGATGAAATACTTAGCAGAAATTATGGCCATTTTATTTCATTCCAAAACAAAGCACCAAGACATGGGAGCCTCACTACTTGGCACTGAAATGAACATTTGTACTGTTATTCATTTATTTTGCTATTATTTGGTCTTGTTTGTCATTATTAATAATGCAGTTAATAGCGATTATTTGCAGTAGAAGTTCTATTAATAGGTTTGATCTTTTTTCATTTTTTAAAGAAGAGAAGCAGCTTAGGATAATTGTGTGGTGGCCTTCAGATTCTGAAATTTAGATTTTAATCATTTTAATATTGATTTTTTAAATTTTCAAAATATCTCTGTTATGAGTCTATCACCTCTGAAAATCTGAAACAAAGAAAATCAGGTTTAGGTTTACACTGCAATGAATCAGGAGGAATTTAAAACAACCAATTTACTAGACACTGTTTCATAAATTTCATTATTAGTCATAGTTATTCTAAAGCTATCATCTCTGCCACACCAGTTGGTAAGCTTGCTAGAGACAACCTCTTTTCTTCACAGGCACCGATCTGTCTTTCGAGGACTCACTCGTGTCAGTTATGTCTGTTTACAAATTTGGCCCATGTTAAACATGAGCGAAGTGGTTCAGGTATCTGGCAGTGTGTGCACTGCACTTTTCTGCTATGCTATGCAGTGTATACTAGCAACAGTAATGTGGATGCTTGCTAGCTTGCTAATTGGTGATCTGGCTCTTCTATGTCTTTCAAAATGTAAAATAAAATAAACACACAAATCTTTAAAAAATAATGTTACAAAAACTACAGAAAATTCTCAAAGCAAGATCTCACTCTTTAATTTTTGGGGACTGGTTTCTACAGACAGGCACACATTTTCATTTCTCATAGAAGGAGAAATCCCAGTACAGGATTCTATTTACCCATTTTCCCTCCAATTTAGTTACATTAAATTTCTAGATAGATCTCTTTCATCACATGATGCGATCAAGCAGGAAGCATGTGATGCCAAAACACTATCAACTGTAACAAAATGTCATTAGACAACTCAGCGTGCTTGGAGGAGAACACTAATTGCCCTTTTTTGCATCAGGAAATGGATGTTGGCTGGCAATGTCTTGAGTGATGGAGGCGAAGGGCCATGCTACCCATTAGTATAAAGCCAATAATGATCTCTTTAACTCGAGACTGACAAGAACTGAACTATGGTCACGTGGTGTGACATGGCAGGGCCAAGAGTCAGAACCACATTTCTCATAATGTTCATTTTGAAGCCATGAGCTTTTGTCCACTTCTCTTATAAACCGTGTTTGCATTGTACTAGTGAGGCGAGCGACATGGTTCATGTGCTAGCCCAATTTTGCCTGAACGTGCAGTTATCTTGGGCTCGCCACGTTACAGAAAGACCACATCAAAAGTGGCACAAATGCTATTTTAAGGTGATGCAGTGATGACAGGCTTGTTGCTCATTGTAATAAGCTCCCATCTGTCTGCATTCATAGAGCCACATGAGGGAGCACCAGTGCTGACAGAGATAACCAGCACACAGCAGCGGGCTCAGCTCGGCTGACATCCAGAGGGAAAATGACTCGTGGGCCTCGTGCTGCGTTCATTGTGCTCATTTGACCTGTGGCTCATACAAGAGTGATGGTCCTCCCGCACGCCTGGCCAGCTAGAGGCGATTCTCATCAGCAAGCCCATGTTATTCAAGGCTGTCTGCAAGCTCCGAAAGAAAATAGCGTATAGGAGGTCTTCCAGTTTTATTTCAGATGGCTGTAAAAATTCATGCTTCAATCATACGTGACCATGTACATACAACGGAAGTAGTATTTCACTACTGACAGTTACTGGAATTTACCAGGACAGTGAGTACTACTGCTCTAATGCCTCTCTCTGTATTAAAGGAACACCTGTTTTTTTAATGTATTGGGAAGGATGCAGAGCAGAAACATTCTGTTCAGGACAGGATCAAAGTTTTAAAAATGTATTCTGCATTGTAGCCCTCAATCTTCACAGTTTTCTAGTGTTTCTGCGATTTCGTACGATACTCAGAATGCATAATATATATAGACACACATCTCACAGCCGTTGGGAAGCCTTCCACTTTCCATTGTGAATTCCTGCCAGATTCCTTGCAGTAGTGCTAGCTATCCAGTTTTCTTCTATGTTGGCCAGTTAGCAGGAGAAAAAATACATTTCAAACAAACCAGCCCAAATACATTTTTCAAAACTTCCTCCAGTGTGCATAATACATCACCAGACGAGGTTTCTCCCAGTGTTTAAACCAGAAAAAAACCTCACTGGTCCTGAAAGCTCATGGTCCTTAATGTTTGTTTCCCTACTCCCAACCTAATCCCTCTAATACTGAGCTGTTGTGGGTGTGTTAAAGCAGGGAAATGAGTAAGGCAGCGTGTCTTCAGGACCAAGGTTGGAAAACACTGTTTTAGAAACTACTGTGGCACCACTATTGCAGGACAGATTTGTTTCGAACAAATGTAGGGATGGAAAATATTTGAATTTGGCCCTTTTAAGTTAACATTAGGTTGAAAAGGACTTTCATAAACCTGAAGTTTTTGCCTACACAGTCAAGGAAGTGTGTGCATTATGTCTATACAATGAAAGAAAAACTCACAGCCTTGGATTAGAAATGCCAAGCATTCAGATCTCTGAAGATGTTGCATTCCAGTACTCTGCACTGAACCTTATTTTCAGTTGGTAGAACATGTAGTCTGAAGATGTAGTCTGAATGGCACGTTGCTCTTAATATGTACAGCAGCTTTATACTGTAAGATTTCATTGTGAAGGCTGTATAATGTAGGTTATTTGTCCTATATTAACTATTTTCTTTTAGCGTGCTTTAGCAAGAAAGTCATAAGATGTTTAGAGCAGAGTTTTTGCAAGGATTTATGAAGCACACATAGGTTGATGAAAGAATGAAAACAACCTCAAATCAGTTTAAGTATTTAATGAATTGTAATGACTTGTTGATAAAATGTAGACTAGGCTATTACAAAACCTGTAGCATGATTTAAAAAAAGTTAGGCCTATATGGTACCAAATGTAGCCAAAAGTAACATATTTTCTGCTTTTTTTTCCTTTGCTGTCAACAAATATGTCCAATATGTCTTGCAGCTTGTGGTGCCCATAAGTTCCATTGATTTCTCCTCCTCCACACAGTTTTGCAGCAGAGTCTTGATGATTCAATTCAGTTTTATTTATATAGTGCTTTTTACAACCAATGTTGTCACAAAGCAGCTTTACAGAGTCGGGGTCCGAGCCCTTAGTGAGCAAGCCAAGACTGACAGAGGCGAGTAAAAACTCCCTAAAACAGGAGGAAGAAACTTGGGAGGAACCAAGACTCCTCTTCTGGTCGACCTGGAGAGAGAGAGAAAGAGAGATAGTCTCTATGGAGATATTAATCACTGCAGAACAGACTGGCAGAGAAAGTTTTGTTAAAAGTCAGTAGAGGTAGTTTTTGTCTGAGTGAGGAGTAGTTTGAGAATCTCTAGTCCACAGTAACAGGAACGATCATGTCTGCTGGATCTTTTGAACAGCAGCTCCCCTTGGCTGGGGGGAGCTCTCCCTCATCCAAAAGCTCTCATACTGATTGACCCTCTCATGGAGTCATTTTCCTCTCTGGATTAGCACTAACAAAGCATAACATTTTGACCACTCCATCAACAGTTTTGCACTTTAGCCATGTACATTTTCTCAGCCTTCTTTGTTGCTGGACCTTCATTTTCTGAAGTCTGAGGGTTGTCTTCATCAGTTACAGAGTCAGTGGTATTGGTAGCTCACTGCCTACTTATCTGTGAAGAAAATCTTTACAAAGTTGTTTTTTTTTCACCATAGCTAGCTGTGAGCATTGAGAGGCTAAGGCAAACTGGTAACCGCTTCGGTGTTGGCCTAGTAGCCAGTTTTTAATTTGACTGGCAGTTGAAATTGGGGCAACTGGTAGCTTGGTGCTTAGGGAGTTGCCCTTGTGATCAAAAGGTTGTAGGTTTGAATCCTAAGGCTTGAGCAGGGACCCTTGAGCAATGCACTGTTTCCACACACTGCTCCACAGGGGCTGCATAGCTGGCTGTCCACTGCTTTACTTGGTGAGTGGGTTAAATGCAGGGAAGAATTCCACACTGTTCACACTGTGTGCTGTGCTTTGGCGTGTACACGTGCCAAAAAATGGTCACTTTACGTTAACTTTAACTGGCAAGTTTAAATGTATTTTTATATGAATTTTACCAGGCAAAAAGCGGCTATTCCCAACTAAAAGAAACCCTGTTTCAGACCTTCAAAGTCTTGCAGTGGGAATGAAAGTGAATAATACAGCCCTCTCATGACCGTGTGTCCAATAGGATGACAGTTAGATCAATGCGAACAACATCAACTACACATGAAACACCCGCGTGTTGTTTGTTCTACAGGGGCATGCCACTATAAAGCACAAGTAATCACATCAGAGCACAGCAGGCTTCATGGCTCTTACATAAGATAAGCACTTGTCTGGGGCAGCTCATATTTAGGGCAGAGCCAGAGAGCAGCTGTAAATTCAGATGGATTGTTTTGGTCATCCCTGAATGTCAGGACGCTTTCATGTAATACAAGGTCATATAAAGACAACTGGCTGTTTAGAGAACAGATATGCAGAGCAAGTTGGTTTAAGGACCAGGGCCGAAAACCCATAAGTTAGCGTGTGCTACATACACCCTGAAAAGCATATATTCTACCAGTGTACCAATAAGTATAAACTGGGAGAGGATTAGTACTGATGTAACACAGTGGATTTTGAACCCTGTGGAAATAGCATGCTCTCCATTCACTGGGCCGGTTATTGACTTCAACAGCTAAAATTGTAATTGCTCAGTCAAACAGCATGGGGTAAATAGCACAGCTGCTAACGCATCTGCCCTGACTGTTGAAAGCAAATGTTTGATACCTGGGCTGGGCAAGAGTGGCATCACTCTAAACCAGGGGTGTCCAAACTTTTTGCAGAGGTTAACCACAAAAGTTACATGAAAATACACACTGTTATAAAACACTTTTCATTGTCACAATGAGCTTTATTTTCCAAATGGCAAACATAATCCACTCAGACAGACGTGGACAACTCTAAAAAAAACAATCCTGCCTTTCATTCATATCTGGAGAGTCAGATAACATTGAACAAACTGTATATAATACCTTACATTTCCATGAGTTTGATCAATATCTTTGCCTCATCAACATTTTAAACAGGAGTTATAAGTAATGCAAAGTGGTCTGTTATCATTAAAGTTTAAAACAAGTGAATTTTGCCCATGTCTTTTACAAGATCTTTCAGAAAGCAAAGCTTTTCTCTTTTTCTTTGCAGTCGCCATGGCAGAGATGGGCGGAGGAGGGATGGCGGCACGGATGCAGAGCCAGAGAGCGTTAGTATGGTGCTGCCACCGTGTGGTGAAAAGAGGAATTAAATTTTATTACATTTTATGATGTATTTATTCTGACAGAGCTAGCGAGCCATAAACAACACATTATAAGTCCGAAGCTGCGGGCCGTATGAAATCTGACAGCGGGCCGTGATTGGCCTGCGGGCCGGACTTTGGACATGCCTGCTCTATACCATATATATATATATATATATATATATATAAAATGCATGCTTGTAGAATGAAGCTTAGTTTATTAAACATGCCAGCTTGTGATAACTTGATAACTTTCACCAATTATGAAACTTAACATCACATGGCTTTAGGGCAGCCTACCAAGTTCGGGGCCAATAAGTCCATAGTGGGCCCTATTAAATGCAAATAACTGTTTCTCAGACACGGCTGGACAAATTAATCTGGACTTTTGCATACTGCCTCTTTGAGCTACTCTATATGTCAGGTGTTAAGGGTGAGCCAGCAATCAACATCATTAAGTCAGCTGAAGTTAACTGGCCATTTGGCAGGCTTAACACTGGTCAGTCGGTATATATTTTAATTGTTTGCACAATTGGCAATAAGAAATTTCATCAGTTGGCCATGAGTTGGTTTTCTTCATTCTGGAATGCTCACTGGAATTCCCACTGCACATTTTCTGCCTTGGCGTTCTTTTCATTTCTTCATCATAATATGGCACAGGATGGAGACAACATTGTTGTCATTGTGCAAATATTAGGCCAATTGCACCACTCTGCCTTACAGCCCATGGAGCCACCCCACTGGAAGAATTCTCAACCATACACACAAAATAATGATCTACTTGTATCATGTATATGCCTTTGATATAGCATCTCCACATCATATCTACACAATGGCATGCTTTCTCAGCGCAATGGTGCTTGATGCTGTGTCAGACTGGGCCGTTCTGTTCACCTTTTATGCCACCATTTCGGTTTTAACGTTAAGTCATGGTGCCTCTTATGTTCTTCCGTATGATCGTTGCTCTGAATTAGAGTATTTGAACCTATTTCCATCTCTTTCAAAATGCTCAGCTGTGTCCAGTCTACTTTCTCTTCTGTTGCTGGCTGGCCACTTTCAACCCAGAAGGTCCTGGGAGAAGCGCGGGAGCGGGGCTGATCTACAAGTGAGGATTCACCGCCTCTCATGATGCTATATTGTGCTGGACCATTGCTTTCACAGTGATCCATGCTTTGCTGAGAAGAACCTGACTTTTTGGCGTATAAGATCTCTGTGCTTATGGCCAATTTTACCTGCCTCTTCTAGTGAGCAAGTTGTCTGCCTGCGGGCGAGGAAGAACCCTCAGTTCGCTACTTGATGTTCCCCTGGCTCCAGCTTCAGTTATTAATGCTCTCCCTTCGGCTCCAAGCAGGATGGCTTTGACAAATGTGTGCTCTATCTTTAATAAGTCTTTTATCCTTAATGACCTGTTCTGCAGCGAAAGCCTGGAGTTTATGTTTGTGATGGAAACTTGGCAACAGGAGATGTTTTTTATATATTTCAGCAAACTTTGTCCACCGGAATACTCACTTGTAAACACATCTCACTTATCCGCCAATGGTGGTGGTGTCACAGTGGTTCACTGGATGAAGTTTTCATGTCAACAGGTCAGCACAACCATCCACCATTCCTACAACTGACTAAAACTGTCAGCTTGATTCAATGTGCTGTAATTTACTGACCCTCTGGTCCTGCCAGTTCTTTTTTTTATCTGATTTTTCTGATTTTTAACTCCTATTATCAAATTGGATAATATGTTAAGTGGAGACTGCACATCAGTGATCTTGTGCTGGGTAGCCTCTGCAGTAATGGACATCAAAGTCTTTCAATTTTATGCAGCATATTTATAGTTCCACTCATCATGTAAACTTAGGGAGAAATTTCTTAAGTAGGACAATGAAGCCGTCTTCTAGTACCTTAGATGTTTTGCCAACTTCCCTATTATTACAAACTTTTGATTTTATGAGTCCCAGCCTGGTACCTGTTACCTTTCTCTCCATTCTGATTGGGTTGATTTTTCAAGCATGTCATTGTTCATCCGTTATTGAAAAACTTGTTGAGTAGCAATGTGATGCTTTCAACAGAAACAGAAGAGACAGGATCATTTTCAATCTGGATTTTGTAAGTATAATTCTACAGAAACACCAATTCTCAGGGTTTTGAATGAGTTACTAATGGCTGCAGGTCCTGGTTATTGCTTTGTTTTAGTATTGCTTTATGTCAGTGTGGCGTGATGGAGGGACCTTTAAGTAATGTACGTTTGAATGTATGCTATTAACTATTCTGATTAAACCAAACCGACTACACCACCTTGGGAATTTCACCCAAGGACCTATAACTCCTTTGACTACAAACCAATAGTGCAAAGGCATGCGAGTTCGTCACTGAAGAGGCAGCAGACGTGATTCCATTCATCAAAAGCTTACTTTTTATTCATGTATACACACCATTAAAAAGGACCGTAAAAACATCAAAAATGGCAGGGAAAAACAGAAGCCTTGGAGCTGGGACTTATTGTTGGTGGGGTGGGCCCACAAAGACCAGATCACACACACACACACACACACACACAGTTCCACCACCCTCAAGGGACAGTCACCGCACCACTACCAGAGCCCAGCTCCTAAAAGAAACAAGAACAAAATCAGAAAAAAAAAACAAATACACCAGCACAATAACACGGAGGCCAGAAGCTGAAAACTAAATCTAGTGATCAGCAGCTCTACCAAAATGGCCTCCAACCAATAAACTAATCCAGAAAAAAAAGAAAAGAAAAATAAATACTAATCAAAAGAAAGTAATGACTAAGTGGGCCACTCAATTAACATTTGGAACATATACATATATACACATATATATATATACATATATATATATACACACACATATATATACACACATATATACACACACACACACATATATATATATATATATATATATATGTGTGTATATATGTGTATATATATATATATATGTGTGTGGGTATATATGTATATATATGTGTGTGTGTGTATATATATGTGTGTGTGTGTGTGTGTAGATATATATATATATGTGTGTGTGTGTATATGTGTGTGTGTGTGTATATATGTGTGTGTATATATATGTATGTG
>JBBPCX010006075.1:0-18191 GCA_037974365.1 Hydrocynus forskahlii
TGGGTCCGAAATTTTAGAATGAGCAAGCCAACTTTCGATTTGCTGTGTCAACGTTTGTCCGCATTCCTCTCTTACAAGGACACGACATTTCGCCGGCCATCCCTTTGCAGATGCGCCTCGGGGAAGTGAAGAAAATAGATGACAAATGTATTGTAATACATTCAGTCAGATCAAAACGAATTATTTACATTGTTACATTAAAATATAGGTGGAAATGTGTGTATATATCAAAAATATATTTTCAGACACTATTGCATATTGCAAGTTCACAGTCCTGCGTAATACCTGTATATATCTGTGTAATATATATAATATATGTATAATATATTAATCTATTCTGTAGAACTAGGAAAGTGTTCTGGTAATTTGTCACCAGAGCAGTGTGGACGGCTTTCACATATTGATCTCTACCAGAGAACCAAAAGCAAAAGTAACCTAAAATGGCGCCCCAGTGTTTGAACACTGAAACTTGACGAGAACGTGAAAGTCGTTATTTCAGTGTGTGTCATCCTCACACCTGTATTGTTAGGAGTGGAACGGTTGTAGTTTGAGTCATAAAGTTACATATTTTAAATAGTTTATATAAGCGGTTTTCAAGTGACTTCTGTGACTTTCGAGTCTGCTGCTTTACTGATCTTCTCAGGGAAACGTTTCAAAATTATGGTCGGTGATAAAGTAAAGTAAAGTCACTTCTTTCCCTGCATTTAACCCCTTCATCAAGTGAAGCAGTGGGCTGCCACCAACGAGGGGTGCCCGGGGAGCAGGGTGTGGGGACGGTATCTTACTCAAGGGAACCTCAGTAGTGCCACTAGCAGTCGTGGGATGGCAGGGGCAACTCCCTAACCACCAGGCCACCAGCTGGCCTAAGCTGGTTCATGCTTTCAGTATGTATACAACCAAGTTGCCTTACCTTATTTAACGTCTGCAGCATATCGAGATCATGTTGAGAAAACAGCGAAGTACATCTTTAAAAGTATGGACACACTCGAGTGTGTAATATCCCCCTAATAAAGGATCTTTACATTCAGTGTGTGAGACAGTAATGGATCCTCAGAGTGCTGGGACGATTTCTGCCCCGCAGGTCTGTTAGACTGGCCTTATAATTTACCCACCGGTCAGCCTCACACTGAGTGCCGCTGCATTTAGGGAAAATAAATCATAAGCCTATTATCTCCACTTCAGATTGTTTTATTGGCTGAGCAGGCGGAGCAGGCCTGGGGTCAGACTTTATCATTTTTTTATGTGGGAATTAAACTTTGTCACTTCCTTTTTACCTGAAAGGCCTTGTAACAGTTGAACCATGTCCAGCTGGGATCTTTGTCTAAAACATACACACACAGACACGCAGGCCCAGCCAGTATAAACGGGCAAGCAGGGCTCCTTCCCTCTCTCTCAAGGAAAAGCATGAAAATAAGATTTGGTTTGGTTTTCTTACCGGAGATTATCATTTTGAACCTTGGTGAACCCCAAGAGCTACAGCACCGCCAAAAGAAAAAAATGACTGGCTGATTTATCGCTAGCCCAATCTGTAGAGTAAAAGGTCTATCTGTGATTTTGTGTCCACTGCATTGTGACGCACTCCATGTAGTGAGACTTGTTCTCCATCTGGTGCCTAAGACTGAACATTCCAGAGTACATATAATATATAAATATAACTTAAGTGCTTGTTCAAAGACACATCCACCACAGGGAGAAAGAGCATGGAAGTCCAGAGAATTTACATCTTGCTTAAGAACTTCTTGTCTTGTTTACCATTTTTCACAGGAAAAGGTTGAGTTCAATTAAGTGTTTCAGGAGATTTTCTGCATGTGTTAGCACCAAGCTAATGATGGTGCTGTACTCATACACTAAGAGCTTATAACACTGAAGCAAAAATTGCTTAACAGACATTTAAGTAAGATGGGCATTTAAGCTTTGTGTATTTCTGTTTCAGAGGGTAAGTCTTTGTGTTGTGTTCATGTTGTAGTCGGGTGAGGAGTGCAGTGCTGCTGTGAAGTACTTGTGCTAACATGGCTAACGGACAGCACCTCAGACTGAGCATAACAAAAATCTAAGGTGCTAATAAACACCTAACATGATTAAAATGTAGGAATAAGTAAAAAGTGAAATAATTTTGTTGTTGGGAGCTTAAATGCTGGTAAAATTGTTTAGTCTAATTGATTTGCCAGTGGAAACCTGAGCCCGAAAGATGCTAACTGTAGTTGGAATGCTTTATTTACAGGCTACACAATATGGCTAACATTCATTTTCTGAACTATTTTAACTTAGTTTACACAAGAACAGTCATAAAATCCTCAAGCCATTACAAGTTTTTGTGCTAATTGTGCTAACCAGTGATAATTTATGCTGTATTATGCTAGCTTCAAGCTTTATTTATAGGTTTATTCAGTGTAAGCTTTAGTTTAAATATAGACATTTGAAGCTCACAATGGGCATTTAAGCAACACGTTCTGTCTTTTGTATGTGCCAGTACTTTATATTATTTTTTTTATCATTATTGGGGTGTATTGGAGTAGTAGTAGTAGTAGTTTCAGTTTAATGCGATATAAACAACAATTGTTATGTCATGGCAAAAATGTATATTAAACCGTATATATTATTTGAAAACAAGATACAAGTAAACAAATATATAAAGAAATAATTAACAAATAAATAAATAATCTAAATAGGATTATTTAAATCAATATGTGATAAATATTCCAAAACTTTATGTGGTGGGGTGTATTGGAGCCTGTTAGCATGTTCACCTAACCTGCTCAGCCAATGCTGAGGGTGCAAAATGTCCAGTTACAGAGAATCTAAAGTTTAAACTGGTTAACAGCAACCAGTAATGTTTATTTAGCAATTCTTCATCTGGTTGCATTTTAGGAGCACAACTTTCAAGAAGCATAACGAAAAGATTTCACAAGTGGTGATTAGGAAACCACATTCGTGTTGCTTTCTTCAGAGGTTTATTCTCGTAACATTCCAGTTCTTGACATACTTTCAGCTTGACTCAGCTGCAGTGACCGCTGTAAACACTGTTCTGGAACATCTCAGAGATTTGTAATGGGATGTAAAATCAGGTGGTTAATTGAAGGTACACATCAACATTTAATCATTTAAAAGCAACTAGTGGTTAACTAGACAGCTTGTTATATCTATTTATTGCTGTGGATGAAGCAAGCTTTAAAATTTGCGGCAGTGTGTGACCAATTGATAGGTGTTACTTGTTTTCACCCTTTCATTCAATGTTATAACCAACCATCACTGCACATAGAGGCCGATCAACTATAACATTAAAACCATCTAAAAGGTCCCCCTTGTGCTTCCAAAACAGCTCTGATCCATCAGACTCCACAGGTGCTGTGGTATCTACACAAAGATGTCACAGCTTTAAGATGTGAGGTTAAATCTCCATGGATTGGACTAGTTTATCCAACACATCCCACATACTGATCAGATTGAGATTTGGGGAATTTGGGGAATTTAGAGTCAACACCTTTAACTCTTTAAGTTCCCCAAACCTTTCCTGAACAGTGTTTGTAGTGTGGCAGGGAACATTATCCTGCTGGAAGAGCCCCCAGCCATTAGGGAATGTGTCCATTAACTTGGTCTACAACAGACCTGAGCTGCGTCCGAAATCGCATACTACTTAAGTAGGTACTACATTTGAATTTGAACGTACTGCTCTACTGTTAAAACAGTACGTTCTATATAGTATGAATGAGGGTTGTATGAATGGAATTCGGACGTACTACATCCGCAGTGTTAATGTTGTCACGTGCCATGTGTCGTCACAACAGCGAAAAAAATTTTTATATTTAATGCAATGGCATTATTTTTTACCTTTACAGAGGGCATTTTCTCACCAGTGTAATTTAACCACAATGAACAACGTTTTCCCTACAGTACTTACACTTGAAAAGAGCCGCGTCTCCGTTTTCCGCCATTTTTTGAATATGACGCCGCCTCTCCCGCTGCCTTATGGGATAGTGAAGTGTCCATCGAATGCCTACTACAGCAGTAGGTCATCCGGGTACTTCTCGCCTACTGTTTTTCGAATACTATCAATTCGGACATACTACTCGCCTCGCATACTGTTTTTCACATACTATATAGTAGGGAAGTATGCGATTTCGGACGCAGCCTTGGGAATTTTACGCCTGTGGGCCACATACGGCCCTTTGGGCATCCCTGTCTGGCCCGCAGTATGTCAGTCATAAACACAAATGAATAATGTTGTCAAAAAATCAATTCTCAAATACTAATCGATCCTAAAATTTAGTATCGAGTTCGATAGCAATTAGCACTGGAATCGATACTTAAATGTCAGTTTTGCATCGGCCGGAAATCGCCGGCAGACTACAACAATTTTCAACAGGCATTGTAGCGGGCTGCCCCACTCCCGGCTACCAGGAGGACCCTATGTTTACATGACAGCTGCCCCGGGACTCATTTAAAGGTGCGTGCCACTTTTTTCCCTCAGTTGAGAGCCAGGGGGAGCTTTGGAGGCACCGAGGCTCTACCCCTGGCTCTCTACGAAGGAAAAAAAGTGGCACGCACCTTTAAAAACAGCTGTCACCGTGCATTTTGCCCCGTAGCTCGACCGGGGAACAACCTTGCTCTGCTAAATTTTACACGGACCCTCAGCGCCCCCAGACCTATCAAAAGTAGCTGGTGGCGACGCTCTCCTCCCCGCTGAACCAGCGCATCGGTCCTGTAAGCACGGACTTTCCGAGCCGGGGCGAGCACCCAGCCACGTCAAACCTGACATGCCGGTCGATCTCCGTGAGACCTTTTCAACGATCCCTTGTTTGCCCCCCTAGCCCACAGGGATCCTGTGTTATTAGCTCAAAACCTTCCTCCGTTGTTCTCTACGGAGGGCGGGAGAAAAAAATTGTGCGCATTTAAATGCGATGCCAAGTTCTGATCCGGCTAAAACAGATCATTTTGCCCCGTAGCTCGGCCGGGGAAAAACCTAGCAGGGACCATCAGTTCCCCGAGATCTATCGAACGACACCGGTCGCGAAGCTCTCCTCCGCCGAGAACCGGCGCGAGAGTCCCACGAGCACACTTAAAATGATTTATTAAAAAGTTCCTGTGTTCGTTTTTCATCCCCTGTAGTATCAAAAATAATGTCGAGTATCGAGCACCATCCTTAGTGTTGGTATCGAGTTTTTAATTTCAGTATAGTGACAATTCTAGTAGCAGTTTATCAAAATATATAATTTACTGCTTATTACAATGGGAGAAAATTAATATTGAACGGAATTAAGTTTAAGTTATCGTTGGCTCTGCCCTCCAAAACAGTTCAGATTTTTCATGTGGCCCCCTGTAGAAATTAATTGCCCAGTCCTGGTCTACAACAATGTTTAGGTGGGTGGTCCATGTCAAAGTCTACGTGAATGCAGGATCCAAGGTTTCCCAGCAGAACATTGCTCAGAGCATCCCACCGCCTCCACTGGCTTGTCTTCCTCCCAAAGCACCCCAGGTAAGAAACACACACACCCAACCGTCCACATGTACATAAAGAGCACTGGGCAAGTTGTTTAAAATGATTCAAAACTGGGTGTCTGTTCAGTGAGTGTGTTTTTGCCAGGAAAAAATATTAGTGTTATAATAAACACAATTTTAATGTTTATTTGTGTACTCTGTCATAGTGTTTACTCTATTGATTTGTGTTTATTCAAATGTTAGTATTTTACTGTATTAATGATCAGTTCTAATGTTATAATTAAACACGGTAAAACACTGTTTATTGTAATTTTATGCAGTGTCTTACTGCATGTATGATTATTCAAATGTTATAAATCTTTAAAATACTAAAACACTATATAACATTAGAATGAACATTAGAATATACTGTAGAATAACAGAATATATATGTGTTTGATTAGAACATTAAAACAAACAAAAATGATCATAAATACAGTACAACACTATTTAACATTCGAATAAACACAAATAATCATAAATACAGCAGTGTGTGGTCAGAATGCTGGAAGCCTGCTTCAACTGTAGTTAATGCAATGTAGATGTTTTGTTTAGCTCTTACAAGTTACCTCCTGTGTGTGTGTGTGTGTGTGAGAGAGAGAGAGAGAGAGAGAGAGACATAGAGAAAGAGACAGAGAGAGAGAGAGACGGAGACACAGAGAGAGAGACAGAAAGATAGACACAGAAACAGAGAGAGACAGAGAAAGAAAGAGAATAAATGTGCTCTGAATACTTGTGCATTTGAGTTTGAGCGTTCTCATATTCCTCCATGACGCAATACAGCCATCTCGTGGTGACAAAGTGAGTTGCACGTGTCCTGTTCCCCTTTAAGCTCAAAGGATAAAGCTGGAAAAGATTTCAGACATATTTATTTTTCACGGCATGTTTATCCACATACAGACCTTTCACGTTACACTACTCTCTAGTAAACTACTACAGCAGTAAGTTAATTTATCTATCGATAGTGTTTACATCCACCTCCTTTACTGACCACAGCACTATATGTCTATGGTATAGTTTACTTAGCACAGTGTATTTTCAGAGAATTTTATTTTGACTTTGTAGTATATTGTTCTTGTTTCTGTGAGTCAATAAGGTTTTCTGATTCCGATTAATCCACAAGACACTAGCGTCTGTGTGGGTAAAGCACAGTTATTTAGTTGACTTAGTTATTGTGCCTTATATTAGTTTTTTCAACCTCACAGTGTGATTGACTGTGTGATTGAGAGGCTTTCAATACATATTGACTACATCAGAGCTCTGAATGCACATAAATGTCTAGTTCCTGGTAAACCAGTACATTCCAGTGAACTACCTCACTTTATTCTGTATATACCTCTCATATTACACTCTGGATGTTAAGTAACACCTGCACTTTACCATCTAGTTACTGTTCACTGACACTACAGGCACTCTCATTTCCTGTTACTCGATTTGATATGCTATAATTTACACTTACTCAATGTGGTTGTATGTTGAAAACTGTCTTCTGTGCAATATCATACTTATGGTGCAATATTATTAATTCTGGAAGGTTTACATCCCTTTCCCACTGTGACGCTGTTGTATTGTCTACTTAGTGTATTGTCTTGAATTTACATCCCATTCACACAACTGTGACACTGCTGAATTGTCTATGTATTCTATTGTTTCTGTCATTCCTAGCACTTTGTTCAAGGAACGGCCTCCTGCGCAATAATAATCACACTAGTCACTCTGGAAGGTTTACATCCTGTTCACACTGTACTGTTACATCATATTACTGTTGCATTCTTGTGGATTTTATTTATCCTGTTTTTTGTATTCTTTGCCATACTTTGTCGAATGTTGAACCGTGGTCTGTGGGGAAACGTCTCGTAACAGTACAGTAAACGCCCGCGAAGTTGCGGTTCAGAGATCGCGGCTTCAGTTGGTCGCGGATTTCTTCTTAGAACCGAACTCATAATTGTTTGCGGAAACTGCAAATATCCTCTGTTTGTTTTGCTTTTTTCGTGCCAATATATAATTTTTCATGCATTTTAGTGCTAAATTATTGAGGAGTATAATTTACAAATTTTGTAACATAAATTCAGCTAAATTTCCATATAAAATACAACTGTAGAATTTTTTTTAGTACGGTCGAGAGACACCCAGCCCTTCTGCTGATGACGGATGACATGATGGCGCCGGTGCATGTGGCCTGCCGACCGCTGCCGTCAGCCCTGGTGTCTCTGTCTGTGTTTGTCCTGGTCCTGACATTTGTTTCCAGCAAAGTTAACTGTCTACGGGTCTATGATCGACAGTCACTCCTCAGCATTCGCTTGTCTTATGAAAACCTGGCGTATCAAGGTTTTGGTGGAAAGAACATTCCTCCCCCTCTACTTCAAACGGATATACCTGCTTGTATACTCCGCGCTCCTGTCCCGCAGCCAAACAGGAGGCGCAAACGCTGTGGTACGCGCAGTGGTCTGCTGGTGAAGTTGAAGCTTCATCTGTCACTGACTCCAGGATTAAGTCATCAGACTCTGGCATCGGATTGTCCATCTAATCGCAGCCGTTTTGTGTCCTGGCGCCCGTAGATACAACCCCCCCCACCCCCGGTGGAGTTCCACACCGAACGCGTTCACTCACCTCGCTTCCGCAGAGGAGGGGTGGACCTGAGAAGTCTCCGGTCAGTAGGTCGGGCACCCTGGAAGGAGAGTGAACCGGCTTCTATCAGGATTGCACTGGTGAATGGGCGATAGCTTGGGAAAAAGACATTTATCTTGAATGACTTCTTCAAAACGCACAAGTTGGATCTTTTGTGCCTTGCAGAAACCTGGCTAAGTGCTGGGGAGCTGAGCTTTTACCGCCTGATTGCACATACTTAAACTCACCGAGGACAGCTGGACGAGGTGGTGGTTTAGCGTCTGGTTTTAAAAACTGTTTTAAGTGCAAGCAGTTGTTGGAGGCCCAATACTCCAGCTTTGAACTGAATGTATTCAAGTTGGACCCCCCGCAACCAGTCTTACGTGCTGTGATATATGGTCGCCCAAAATATAATAAGGATTTTATTCAGGACTTTTCTAACTTTCTGTCTGGGATCATGGCAAAATATGATTGTGTTTTAATTGTTGGAGATTTCAACATTCACATTTGCTGCCCCTCCAAACCTCTGTCACAAGACTTTTTCAATGTTTTTGACTCTTTTAACCTTGTTCAGTCTGTGACTGGCTCCACTCAAATACTGGGGCACACGTTAGATCTGGTGCTATCTTGTGGGCTACCTGTGCAAAACCTAAAGGTTCATGGCGCTGTCTTTTCTGACCATATGCCTGTATTATTTGAAATCCATGCTCCTGACGCTAAAGCTTGCGCTTCTGTGTGCTGGTGCCGTATTATTAAGCCTGCCACTGCTACTCGTTTCTCTGCTGCATTTAAAAGTGCAGCTGAGGCTCAAACTCGTGTTTGTCTTGATACTGACCTCATCTTTTTACCTCATCTGCCATAACATCCTGGACAGTGTTGCACCTTTTAAAACACTACCCTAAAACCAAAAAAGAGCCATGTTTGACTGTCACTTCTCGCTCAATCAGACGAGAGTGTAGGAGTGCAGAACGCAGGGTGAAGAAAAGATAAGTTACATGTATCTTTTGACATTTTAAAAGAAATCTGGGTTAAATATAAAAAAACTGATCAGAAAAAACGAAATATTTTTCTGATATTGTTCTATGCAACTGTGACAAACCACGTGTTCTTTTCAATACTATCAACACTGCTCTCAACAAGCATCAGCCTGTGGATTTAGACACCTCCTCAGTGAATAGTGAAAAATTCCTGCAGTACTTTGTGCCCAAAATTTCCAGCATTAGAGCTCTTATAACCCCTCCCTCTTTTGACCCTTCTATCTGTGTCACTTGCACTGGGACTTTCAGTCAGTTTGAGCCAGTATCACTCTCTAACGTAAGTAAAACTATTGGGCAAATGAAAATTTCATCTGGTCCAGCAGACACTGTTCCTCCTCTTCTCATTAGACCGACAATTGAGACTACAGGTTCCAGCATATTAGAGATTATGAACTGGAGCCTTGCCTCAGGTGTTGTGCCAAAGAAATTTAAGCATGCTGTTGCACAGCCGTTGATTAAAAAACCTAACTTAGACACTTCAATACTTTCTAACTACAGACCCATCTCAAAACTTCCATTTTTATCTAAAGTTCTTGAGAAACTCGTGCTTCAACAACTGCAGTCTTTTCTAGATATACATGGTATCCTGGAACCTCTCCAATCTGGGTTCAAAGCCCTCCACAGCACTGACTCAGCACTACTTAAGGTTTTTAATGATCTATTACTAGCCACTGACTCTGCTATCCTAATCCTTCTTGATCTCACTGCTGCATTTGACACTGTAGATCATGACACATTAATCTCCCGTCTGGAGCGCTATGTTGGTATCAGAGGCACTGCTCTGGAATGGTTTAGATCCTACCTAGCAGACAGAAGTTTTTCTGTCTGCCTAGATGGATCGGTATCCCCCTCTGCACCTCTCCCCTGTGGTGTTCCTCAAGGGTCCATTCTGGGGCCTATACTTTTTTCCCTATTCATGCTCCCCTTGGGATCCATTCTTAGACACTATAATATCTCTTTTCATTGCTATGCAGATGATACGCAAATTTACATGCCATTAGAACATAATGACTCCCACTCTTTTAAACTTTAATGAAAACAAAACCGAGGTTCTAGTCTTTCGGCCCAGTGCTGCCTGTGATATATACGTAGACCTAGGCCCCCTAGAACCATATGTGAAAGACACAGCCAAAAACCTTGGTGTAATTTAGGACTCTAATTTTAAAATGGAGAAGCAAATTAACACAGCTGTAAAGTCTAGCTTTTTCCAATTAAGGCTTTTATCCAAGATCAAACCCTTCCTATCATTCCAAAAACTTTGAGAGGGTTATACATGCCTTTGTTTCATCCCACCCAGACTACTGCAATGCCCTGTATGCGGGCATTAGTTGCTCCTCCTTATCCCGTCTTCAGCTCGTTCAGAATGCTGCAGCCCGCCGTCTAACCAGAACGCGAAGGTGTGAGCATATTACACTCGTGCTCGCAGCCCTTCACTGGCTCCCTGTCCATTATAGGATTCATTTCAAAATTCTTTTATTTGTTTTCAAATCTGTACATGGTCTGGCACCTTCGTACATATCGGGTCATATCAAGTTCATACACCATCCAGGGCTCTTAGGTCAGCTGACCAGCTCCTCCTAGTCATTCCTCCCTCTGGGCTAAAAAGCGGAGGTGATCGGGCCTTTGCAGTGATTGCACCTAAGCTCTGGAACGAGCTGCCACTGCACATACGCCTGGCTCTTTCCTTGGCTGTTTTTAAATCTCACCTTAAAACCCATTTTTATGCCCTGGCATTCAATACAGCATGAATGTTTTATTTAGTTACCTGTATTTTTTTTTTGGATATTGTTTCATGTTTACTTTATGTTGTCCTTTCTGTTTGTCTATCAGGTCGTATTTCCTTGCTTGTCCAGCACTGTGGTCAGCTGTTATTGTTGGTTTTAAAGTGCTTCATAAATAAACGTGACTTGGCTTGACTTGACACAAATCGTGTACTGGCTGCTGCCCTGTGACGCGTCTCTGGCAGTCCAGCATTGCCGCATCAGAACAGTTTCCCATGTGTTTTGCTGAGTGTTTTTGTGATTTATGTTTTGTTCTTCTCCTGTATTTTTATTATTGTAAATTAAATTAATTTATTACTGTATTTAACTGCTTATACCAAAGAAAATGACAGAGCATACCAAAGAAAACTACAGTACAGTCTATACAGGGGTAACATCTGTATTTACATTCTAGCACTGCAGGAGTTCAGTGTAATCTGTACAGTACGGATACGGGTTTACCTTTACATTTTCTTTAAAGGTTAATGTATTAAACTGAGTTTAAAATGAAAAAGTGTTTTGGGAGCATATTTGGGGGCATATTTAGGGCTTACATTATAAAAATAGGCATTTTTAAGCATTTTTTTTTACCACATCACAAATTCGTGTTTTTTCACTATACGGAGGCACTCTTGGAATGTAATCCCCGCGAATTTCGGGGTTTACTGTATATCAGTATCATCTGAAAATGACACTGACCAAATCTCCCTAAAAAGGGAATTCCACTCATTCAGTGTTTGAGAAACAAAGTAATTCAGAGCGGGTTTGGTGTGAATTGGCTCATTCTAGAGAAATGTACACTCAGATTTCGTTACAGAGGAGGTGAATGGAACCAGACGACTACAACGCAAATATAACCATTTTATTTACAATCCAAACCCACCAGTGAACTTACATGGGTCTTCTGAGTGTTTATATGGGTGTTGAGGATGGTAAAATAGTGGCAAATCTGAACTTACTCACTTTTCCTTGGGGACTATTTTGCCTCAATATCCTGCATGTATCCCTCCACCATGAATGGGTTTAGTTTTAGACCAAAAAATCTTCTCAGAACACATCATGACCATTTCATGTAAGAACTTTTTGTGAGGGAGATTTTAGAGGCAGACGTCTGGCTCCATTCACCACCACTGGGAACAATTCTGACGGTAAGTTTCTTTAGAATGGAGAATTTCACACCAAACCCACTCAGAACAACTTTTTTCACTTCTTACCCATTAAATTAAGGAGAAATTTTGAAGAACTGGTGGTATTTTTGTTAAGGTCAACAACATGAACAAAACTTTACCGCTGCATACGGGTGTTTCAGACAAAACCAAGGCTTTTGTTCACAAAGGACTGATCTCACATAAGATTCTTCCACGTTTATGAGGATCATTGCTACAACAACTGATTCTAGATCTGATTCAGCTCTCCTGCTCCTGAGGTTTGTGAAAACAGACCCTGTTTGTGTAAAAAGGCTGCTCCCAGTGTTCGGCTGTACAGTGCAGTGTGCATTTTTACAGCTCATAGTAAGTTGTAGTGTGTCCTAAACCACATGCACAAGTCTGCTCCACCTTAATGAAGAGCTGAATGCGGTTTCAGCTGGTTGAGAAGTTTTGTGGATGTATGTATTTATGGTCAAGAATTGGGTGATTGACTTCTAGTGTTAGCGACATTAGCCTCGTAGGTCCAGTTCTAAACTAAAGAAGCAGAAATTGGACTCCGAACATGTCTCAGCATATCAACATGTGGGGTAAGTTCTGCTGAACCTCATCTTTAATGTGTTTTGTTTTAAAATTGAGCTTTAGGGTTGGGTTTTTGAAAGTATCACTGTGTTAAAATTTGTGTGTTAAAGGAAACACTGATCTTTATCTCATTCCAAAACTTTTGCCCCTGATTTGGTTACCCAACATGCTCCCACACACTCTGGCTCTGTTCCTGACAACTTTCCACCAGGTGCACCGTAACTGTCTCTTTCCTGTGTTTGTGTGTTTCCTGAGTTAATTCACATAATAGTTTACTTCCAGTGAAACATGGCAACGAGGCAAGGAATCTGCGTATACATCTGTTTCACTTAGTTCATATTCCATTCTAAATGATCCTTTTTTGGGTTTAGTCTCATTCTATGGTGGCTCAGCTCCCGGACTCCTCTCACTTTGGAGCCTCAGTCTGAATCAGAACCAAAAAAACTGTGCCGAGAGACACAGAGACACAAACAACAATATACAATAGAAATAAAAATAAAAACTCTGCAGAAAATACACTATATTAAATACATTATGTCATATACACAAATGCTGTGTATAAATACAATAGATAAATAACTTACAGTTAAGTGAATTTCAAGTAACACAGTTGGTGGTTAGGAGTCTGTTATTGCTGTAATAGAGATCCGTAGTAGACCAGAAATACTGACATAAGTAGTGATATTCACATGGTAAGATTATCACACATAATGATAGGATTTTGCATTTAATGAAAATGTTTTAGCACCTGCGAAACTGCATGAAACTGTGCATAGTACACTATTGCACATAATAGTAAGATAATAAGTGCTTTATTTTCACCGAAGGAGAAGAACAGAGTCAAACACACTTCATTTCTGATGCTGAGAGATGCTGGAGGTTTTTTAAAGCTGGTTTCTTCAGGCCACATTAGTGCAAATAACAGTCTTATCTCTCAGAGCAGCCCCTGTTCTCATGTCAAAGCTGCTTTAAACGCCAGTTCAGTGTTTGGTCATGTCTTTTGTTACCAAGCCTTTACAGTGTTTTGCACACCTTGATCTCATGAGTCATTCGATCAGGCCCCGTGTGAGCATGTCATGCACTCGGGCTCGTTCTTCCTTCAGCCCTGAGAAAAAACATAAATGTTTATCTTTCCACGATTTAATTCCCTACCTCAGACTCCGACACGTCTTTGCTTGCTGCTGCCGGGTGTATTCGCGCCATCAGAACAAAAGAATTCAAATACTGCATATTCATATACGCACTCCAGTAGTCAATAAATCCTTCCTGACGTTTACCCCACACCCAGACCAGCACTACAGGATTCCAGAGTCAGAATCAGCTCAATACATTGTATTAATTCTAATATTATTGCAGATGCAGCACAAAATATTTGTGTTTCAAAAATGAGCCGCTAACTGTTGGATTAATCAAATGTGTTGCATGGCTTTTTGTCTTGCTTAAGCTGCACAGAAATGATGCAATTAGTTTCATAAACATTTCACTGTGTAAAGCCAGACAGATACTATAGGCTGAAATGATGAGTTTGGTCTCGTTATTCATTTTTTAGATTTTAGGAAAAATTGAATCCATTAGATGTGGTCATAAAAATGTTTATTTCAGCGTGTTTGGCCAATTCATGTCCAACTGGTGGACAATGCTGGTCACCCACTGCTGAGGCGGAACTGAGAAGAACTTTTAGCCACAGACTCTCCAGCATAAAGTGACTCCACTCATTAGGCTCTATAACTCCTCCCCCTGTCACAGACCCACCCATCAGACTCTATAACTCCTCCCCTTCACACACCCACCATCAGACTCTGTTACTCCTCCCCTTCACACACCCACCATCGGACTCTATAATTCCTCCCCGTCACACACCCGCCATCAGACTCTATAATCCCTGTCAAATATCCACACAATAAACTGTGCAATAACCTGATTCTACTTTGTTGTGCAATTTTTTACTGGGTTTAAATAACTAGCATTTTGTGCATTGTTATCTTTTAGTATTTTTATAATGCGCAATAGTCTACCATGTGCAATATCTTACTAGCTACTAAATCATGAACACTATGTGCAGTATCTTATGTGCAACAGTCTTACCATGTGTAATATCACTACTTATGTCAAGAGTACTGATCTACTACTGTTCTCTATTTGTGCAGTAACATATTCCAAACCAGTATGTGTGTTATTGTAAGTGACTTATTTATAGTATTAACACCCCAGCATTTGTGTATATAGCATAGAGTATTCTTGTATGGTGTATTTCTGCAGTTTTTCAGACTTAATATTTTAAATTGTTCTGTCTCTGTGTCTGTGCAATTGTAACATAAGCAATTTCCTCCGGAAGCAATAAAGGTGTCTGATTCTTATTCTGACTACATTCTCCAAAACTGACCAGCTTTTATGAAGGCTTGCCTCAAACTCTACACAGTCATGTGGTGTCATTTATCACGAAAAACTAATTTGCTGTAGAACACATTCACACAAAAAAGACATTTTCTCTGTGGTCACCCGGAATTATGCAGTTCCGAGGCTTGCTTTCCTAACTGTTTCCTAAATGATGTTTAAAAACTGTTTCGATGAGGAGAGTGTTTTTGTCACATATTACTAAAGGAGCTGCTGAGACTTGAGGAGGAATCTGGAACCAAACCTGTGTTTTCCTCACCAGCTCACACGATATCAACTACTTTTATGCAAACACTCATCTGGATCTTTTTTTCTTATTTGTTTGCATTTATTCTGATGTGTTTTTGCTGCAGAAAGACACTCATTCTCCTTACGAGAACATTCTCCTTACACTCATTTGCACTAATGTTTATACCATTGAGTCTGTGCTGGTTATAGATGTGCCGTGGATTTAGTCAGCTTGGAAGTGGTACTAATGGTGACAGTAGTAGTAGTAATAATAATAATAATGTATTTGATGTTAATTTATCAAATACTACAAGCTCATTTAAGCAATGGCTGGAGCAACCAAGGAGAAATCTGGAACCAGACCTGAGAAATCTGGAACCTCACCAGCTTTTTTACAAACCAAACAAATCTTGATACTTTTTACTGTTTCTTTATATTTATTCTAATGTCAGCTTTCATAGCAGAAAGTTTGCTTAGGGGCCTAAGACTTTTGCAAACACACACACACACACACACATACGGTAAAGATTCACAATGATCTCTTGATATAATGATATCTTCACCTGTTCTGTCTTGCTGTAAGAGTGCAGGCAGGCCTCTAGGCCATAAATTACAAACCGTATTAACAAGTTCAGTGAAGAAGAGGTGTGATGAATCATTAGTCAGAAGTTCAGCAGAGGGTGAGCCACAGTGAGCCAATCAGGACCTGAGAAAATTATCCAAGGCTGAGGGTGTTTCCTGAAAAATGGTCTTACGTTGTTGTAAAAAGTACACGAGGTACATGACTAGGTTTAAAGGCATTTCACATTGCACAAAAAAATCCAGGCACAGTTGCTTTAACTAGCAATAAGCTAATGTTTAGCGGCTGTTTAAATAGTCATAATTGCACAAACATGCAATTCAGGTGGCTTAATGGAGTTTGAGTCTGTAAAAAGACTAAAAACTCCCATAAACATAAAGGTCTTCACAATGAGTGACTCATCTGGAACATGCTGGCCTGATAATAACAGCCTGACTGCAGCATCAGTAAATGAAAACACAGCCTGAGAGCACAGTTTGTGGTTTCTAGTTCTGCATTTAACACCATCAGTCCCAACAGAATGGTTTCATAATTGTTTGTAGTTATATAAATATAATTTAATTTCATAATAGTACTTGAAATATGTATTCATCGTTATTATAATATTCATATTTTAAGAGTATTGAATTATTTTAATAATGGCTTTAATAATGGCTATTATTTTAATTAGTGACTTAATATGACTTAATTGTGCATATTTTAATTAGTTTATTGTAAAAATATAATAATAGCACTAACAGTAGCAACAACAACAATAGTAGTAATGAAGTTGTGTTTTTATTATTTAGAACAATATTAAAACAGAATTAGAATGACCATTCTAAATAAGTGCATATTTTAATTTGTTTCTTTAAAAAATTTAATAATAGTATGTTGTGGTAAATAGTTCCCTTTCCTAAACTCAAGGACACGTTAGAACAGAATTTAATTAGAATTACCTTATAGTGCAATCTCATGATTTGTTTCTTTAAAAATGTAATACTAACACTAATACTGACTACTACTACTACTACTACTACTACTACTAATAATAATAATAATAACAATAACAGTATGTTGTTCCCTTTCCTAAACCCAAGGACATTTTAGAAAAGGACAAAAAGAAACACTACAGCAGAGAAAAGAAAACTGTAAAGACAGGAAAGTTGAGATGATTCAAATGAAAATGAAAAGCTGTCATGTTTTGAGTGATTGCAACATCAGTAAATATAAATATTTATCCGTGAAAATGCTGTTGTGAATGGCGTCCAAACTTCTGGGTGTAGGTCAGTGCAGATATAGATGGATTAAAGACTTCAAGTCAAGTCAAAGTGAACTTTGTCATACATGTAGTGCAACAGACATAAGACACTGTGAAGCAAAGCAGTGCAAATAAGAAGTATAGATAAGGTAAGGGTGAGATTTAACCTGCTCTGAGTGTGTGGACAGCTCTCTGTGCATTGTATATAAATTTAAGTAAAATAAAATGTGCAATGATTGAACAGTATGTACAAAACATTTGACTAGTATAGACAGTATAACAGTATAAAACAGTGTGAAACAAGTGAAAAAGGAGTGAAAATAGCAGCTTGACTTTTTACAAACTGTCTGGTGGTGGTGGCGGCCTAGTGAGTTGGATACTTGCCTCTGGACCAAGAGGTCATGGGTTCGAATCCTGCCTTCAGCACACCACCACTGGGTTCCTGAGCAAGTTGCTCCAGGGAGACTGCCCCCTACAGTTAGAATGGACGTCGCTTTGGATAAAAACTGTCTGCTAAGTGCCGTAAACGTAAATGTCTGCCGTCAGTCAGGTGGAGGTCCCATCACTCCTTGATCTACTCTTCACTCTGCATGACTGAACACCAATCCGTAAAACAAACACAGTCTAAATGTCTGCCTTTGGTCAGGTGGAGGTCTAATCACTCCTCGATCTGCTCTTCTCTGTGCACTACTGAACACCAGTCCGTAAAACAATTACAGTCTAAGTTTATATAGTGGGACTGACAGTCAACAACAACGAATCTTGAAGTTTAAAAACTGATTGAATGCTGGTTTCTTAACAGCTCAGTTCTCAACCTTGCCAAAACAACAGATCTGATTGCTGACTTCTGGAGAACCCTGCTCCTCTATACACGCAATGAGAAATGGTGGACAGTCAGTCATTTCAAACCTGTGGACACATGTTTCTCTCAGGAACCCATATTGACTCAACACCTCTTGTCTTGTGGAAAAAACACAGCTCCTGATTAAAAAAAAATAAATTTGAGTGTCATTACAGTTTTTCTTAGTCGCTTTGGTGCATCTCCTGATTTCCTTTTAAATCAGCATCTATGAGTATGAAACCATTCCATGCCAGTGTCTGTTAAATTCCTACACAAGCACCTCATTCTGCTTTATGAGGGAC
>JBBPCX010006095.1:0-18190 GCA_037974365.1 Hydrocynus forskahlii
CTGCTGTCAGCTCAATGCAAGACTATGGCAGCGCAGCGTTTGTTTGGAACTATAGAGGCTTACATGGACCACGTGACTGGATACGGTGGCGAGATCAAAGAGTGTCGCAACTCTCTCTACGGCTCTGTCCATGCCGCAAACCCTTCTCCACTCATTTCTGCCATAGCAACTGCAAAGAAGACAAGACCTGACAGCATCCATCAAAAGACAGGACCTGACAGCAACGCAAGGGCAGCGCTGACCCAAACGTGCTGTGCAGGTGTGAACGCTGAGACCTGAAAACCCCAGTGTAGCTTTTGGTTTTAATGGGCATTCGGTTTTATCCTTTATTTTTAAATTGTCATATTTTTTCTCCTTTTTGAGCTTTCTGTAGGGGTTAAATCAATTTGATGAAAATATAATTTTCTTTTTTTTTTTACCTGAGGTGTACTTACAATGTTGATGTGGGTTTTACGGACCAAAAAGTAGTTATTTATTTTTACATGCTCTTTTTTAAGCTGTAATATCTTAAACAGGCTGTTTCTAGGTTCTGTGGCTTTACTGACATACATAAATGATAAAAGATATTTATGTGTATATACGTATATGAGAGAGAGAGAGAGAGAGACAGAGAGAGAGAGAGAGAGAGAGAGAGAGAGAGAGTGAGAGAGAGCAGAATAGAATAAAATATCTTTATTCTTGCCATGTCTGCCACAGGTAAGGAGGACGCAGAAGCACCAGAAACACGGGGCTTTAATGACAAATCAGAGAAACAACACGTTAGGAACAACCTAAAACAGAAACAGTCTTTAAGTGCCAAGAGCCGCTCTCCTTTGTCCAGCTTGATACAAGAGCCAGTCTCATCCGAGGGTGCGAAGACATCGCAACTCAACTCAGTCGGGCTGATGAGTCTCGTCTCCTCACCAGGGAGTCACCAGTAACACAGGGAAACAGAAGCTCCTCTGCCTGCGGCAGCTACAAGAGAAGATTCCAGTCACAGGACGTTTCCTCACAGGCCGTTTCATCTCGCTCTTCCTTACTTCTAAAGGAAGAGCGAGATGTCAGCTTACTGTGGGAGAACTCAATGCTGGAGCCCTTACTGGGCTCTCAGTGGCGAGCTGGAGCTTTCCAATCACCGTGATGCTGAGGAGAGCCGACAGAGGCAGGAGAGGTGAGAGCCAGCACGAGGGCAGGAGAGAAGGCGCCTTCTGAGCTTTCTTGGAGAACACAAGATGGTTTATGATGGGGCGCCAGTCTCAGTTTTAAATTCACAGGATTACTGTACATTCTTTTATGACGTATTTCATTTAAACCAGGCATGTCCAGTCTTGCCCGCGGGCCAGTCATGGCCCGCTGTCAGATTTCATACGGCACGCGGATTCAGTCTTATAATGTGTTATTTATGGCTTGCTAGCTCTGTCAGAATAAATAAATCATAAAACTTTAAAAATATAATTCCTCCTTTCAACACACGGCGGCAGCACCATTCTAACGCTATCTGATTCTGCATCAGTGTCGCAAACCCTTCTCCACTAATTGCTGCCATGGCGACTGCAAAGAAAAGTTGGCACTTATTTTATTAAACTCTAAAATAAGATTAGGTTATAACTGTTGATGTTATGTACCTGTAGATGCGACACAAACTATTGCTTTCTGAAAGAGCTTGTAAAAGACATGGGAAAATTCACTTGTTTTAGAGTTTAATTTTAACAGACCACTTTGCATTACTTCTGTTTAAAATGTTCATGAGGCAGAGATATTTATCAAACTTATGGAAATGTAAGGTATTCTATACAGTTTGTTCAATGTTATCTGACTCTCCAGATATGAATGAAAGGCAGAATTGTGTTTTTGGAGTTGTTCATGTCTGCCTGAGTGGCTTATATTTGGTTGCATTGCCATTTGAAAAATAAATGTAATTGTGACAATGAAAATTGTTTTATAACAATGTATATTTTCATGTAACTTTTGTGGTTAAAAAAATGTCAAAAGGAACCATTGGCTCACAGGCATCTTCACTTTATCAAATTTGGCTCTCTTTGTAAAAAGTTTGGACACCCCTGATTTAAACCATTAAACCTCTTACAAAGGGAAAGAGACCCCCATCACGTAGGTTTCCCACAATGTGTGTTTTATTATCATTTTTGCCAATACAATTATTGCTCAAAGCACACTAAATATGTTTATAGTTTCACTCAGGGGCCAACTGTGGTTCTGAGATAAGTAATATTAAACCTTTCACCTATTCCATCATTGAAAAACACCCAACAGTGAATGAGAAAATAAATAAATAAATAAAAATAAAAAACACATGACCATCTGCTGAACAGTGGAATGCAGTGTAATTATTATTATATAATAATATAATAAGTATACATAAATGATTAGGTTTTTATAATAATTTATATTTATTATATTATTCATGGAGTGATTCATATTCTTTCATTTTCTGTAACCACTTGAATGAATGAGTTAATATAATATAATATAGGGAAGCGGTCCCCAACCTTTTTTGCGCCATGGACCAGTTTCAGGTAAAACAATATTTTCACGGACCATAGATACAACTAAAAACAAAGCGCGTAAAAATACAACTCACCATTCCACTGAATTAGTGTCCTGCGCGTATATTAAAAGTAGGAATAGTGATGTTGTCTATTAAATACAGCTTTCTTTTTCTTGGAAGTCGAAGGCTCTTCTTCTGTCTCCTCCTTGGGCCTTTTCACATGACCGAGAGGAGTGTTTTTTTTTCAAAATAAAAGATCTTCCAGACTCTGATATTCAATAAAATATTTTGTATTCTGTCTTTCTGTGCAGCCCGGTACCAAATGACCGATACCGGTCCGTGGCCCGGTGGTTGGGGACCTCTGTTATAGAGCACACGGTCCCGGTCCCCTCTGAGAGAAACCAAGGGTATAGGGTACAGGGATGGTAACTACAGATTGAAGCAGTTTTAAGACTACGTCACATCCTGTTTCGTCTCCCTAATATAAGTCCGCCCATTCGTAAGTTGTCACGCTGTACGTTTGTTTTAAATAGCAGTTTAATTCGGTTTAGTTTTGGGGGTCGAGCGAGCAGGTAAGTAGTTTCCTCAGAGGGGCAGTAAGTGATTAGCTGAGTTGGATGTCTTGGTTAATTATAAGATTAGCAGCAGGGTGTGCCATGTGTTGACAGGGCTCTAACCGGACCACATGGACACGTGGGCTCTTCTAGCACAGGTTCGACAGGCACTTTGCAGATCTATGATCCAGTTTCATTAAGCGAGGGTGGTAGGATTTAAAAGACTTTTAACTCAGTTTTTGTGCTGTGGCTTGTATATTCTCACTCTATAGAATGAAGCTTTTAGTTTAAATAAGGATTTACACCGACAATTAAATGTATAATTCATTTGTTAACAATTAAAGCATTGCCTGTGGATTCGCTGCCAGAAAGTTCAGTCTAAAGTTGCATTTTAAAGCACATTCGTACCTCAGTAGAATGTGCAGGATGTTGAAAGGCGGATTTACGTCAGATTTATCAGCATTTACATATGAAGTCTTGAAGATGTCTGTTAAAGGGCTATTTTTCACACACACACACACACACACACACACCCATTTACACACTCCACATGTGGAAAATAAGCTAAAAATCCTGATTACAAATCCGTTTTTGTGATGTCAAACACATTTAAATATATTTTTAAATTCTCATTACAGCAGTTTTGCCCCGCCCATTCTTGCACTGATTCGCCAACACCTTTTAATGTTTAAAAATTACTTTTGTTGGATAACATGAAGACCTCGATTGAAGACCTGGTTGCAGAACCAGATAGCATTAGAATGGTGCTGATTAGAACACCTAATAACTCACCCAGAGCTGTGATTGGTCATCCTGTGATTGGTTAGAGCAGGCATGTCCAAAGTCCGGCACGCGGGCTAGTCACGGCCCGCTGTAAGATTTCATACGGCCCGTGGGTTCGGTCTTATAATGTGTTATTTGTGGTTATTTATAGCTCTGACAGAATAAATAAACCATAAAACTTAAAAAGTGTAATTGCTCCTTTCACCACACGTGAGCAGCACCATTCTAATGCTATCTGGTTCTGCATCCTGCAACCCTTCTCTCATTTCTGCCATGGCCATTGCAAAGAAACAGAAAAGTTGGCATTTATTTTATTAAACTCTTAAATAAGATTTGGTTATAACTGTTGATCTTATGTACCTGTAGATGTGACACAAACTATTGTTTTCTGAAAAAGCTTGTAAAAGACATGGCTAAAATTCACTGTTTTAAAGTTTAATGATAACAGACCACTTTGCATTACTCCTGTTTAAACTGTTCATGAGGCAAAGATATTTATCAAACTCATGGAAAGTAAGGTATTCTATACAGTTTGCTCAATGTTATCTGACTTTCCAGATGTTAATGAGTGTGGTTAAAAAATGTCAGAAGGAACTATTAGCCCACAGGCAAAAAGTTTGGACACCCCTGGGTTAGAGGCTCACTTGCATTTTGTGGTCCTTTTTGCAATTTCAGTATTGCAGAGACCACTGTTGTGATGGTGAGTAGCAGATGATTAATTGTATAGCCCTAATCTATGTTAAATGATTCAGATATCTTTGAAATTCAACATTAAAGCCATAATAAAGCAATAAGGAAAGATTCAGTGTATATTGGTTCCTATTCATATTGACATTAAAACCTGGAATTGGTCATGAGTGGATATATGTGGTTTTGGTCAAATAAATAAAAATGTAAATATTTTACAAGTTTAAGGTCCAGCGCAAGCTGCAAACTGGAATATAGAGATCGGGGCTGTCCGACCGATATCAGATTCACGGCTATATCAGACCCGATACCAATATCATAGCGGATCGGGCCCATCTCTAAATTTACTGTAGCAAGTAGGAGTGGATGTTCACTACAAATGTGAAAAAGACAATAGATTGTTGATTGGTTTGTGCTGTGCAGTGGCATTGTGTATGCAGCTGATATTTGTCTGGTTTCAGTAATGAAAATGTACATTTTGCCTCAGTGTTTTCAGGATGACCTCCCCAGGCTCTGGTGATGCTGGACCACCTCGGACCCCTCAGCCCTTGGTGCTTGGACGGAGACCACCTGCAGCCATCTCTTCAGGCCGGCTTCCCACCATGCGCTCCAGAGACCTGACTCTGGGAGGCGTAAAGAAAGTACACCAGTACATGATTATACACGTTCAGAATGAGTGGTTTCTTTGTCAAAATCTATAAAGAAAGGAACATGTGCAATTTTCTTATTGGGTGCTAACTCATTTCATGATGTGCAATATATTATGTGCAATAGTGTTACAATGTGAAATATCACTACTTATTTCAGTATTACTTGTGTATTATTGATCTCTGTACCGAGTTCGTTATTTTAATATAGAACAATTCCAAACCACTGTTTGTGTTACTACTAAATCACGTAACTGTAAGTGATTAATCTATAGTATTTTAAACCCCAGCATTTGTGTGTATAGTGTAGTGTGTTTCATATAGAGTATTTTTCAGAGTATTTCCCAGAGTTTTTACTTGACTGTTACGTAGACTTTGTGATTTCTGATTCTGATGATCTATATAAATGCAAAGCAACTGTCCCATCTCTCATTCTGCAGAAGACATTCACACCCAACATCATTGGCCGAAAGAGTAAAGAAGAGTAAGTATAGCTTTAAACACTATTTAGGCAGTTTCACTGATGTGTGGATTATGAATATGATGTTTGACAGGATTGGTGTCCTAATTTGAGTGTATGGCCAGCTTCCTTTTCTTGCTTGTTAGGATATGATAAATGTTCAGTCAGATGTTCATGATTGCTTTTTTTATAATGAAAAACTGATCAGGCATTACTGTACAGTACCTGTGATGTTTCCTGGCAGACTGAAGACTAACGACGGACCCAGGAGAGAAAGGAAGGATCCAGAACGAGGGCGTCAGAGAGATGGGCGTGGTAGAGGTCGAGGCCGCCCAGAGGTCATACAATCACATTCCATCTTTGAGCAGGGCCCTGCAGAGATGATGGCCAAGAGGAGAAGTAAGGAGAGCGCCAAGGTTTAAAATGACACTAAAGCCCTCCTCAAGCCAGATGATCGTTAGATGGGGAAGTCGTTTTATTGAGTGATTACTGATTAGATTTTTATCCAGTATGAATTTGCTGTGTGTAGTTTTTACAGTCTGACAGTAATAATTAAGGGGAGATTTTAATCCAGTATGAATCTGCAGGTTGTACAGTATTAACATTCTAATGATAATACTTGTGGACTGAATATACTCCAGTATGAATTTACAGTGTGTAGCTTTTACAGCATGACTGTTATAACTGTGAACAATAATACATTTTATTTATAAGTGCCTTTCAAAACTCTCAAGGTCACTTTACAGAAAAAGATACAAATAAATTACATACAAAAGACATTTAAATACATGTACATACAGAAGGGCATTTACATACATATAGATGATGGTGAGTGATAGTGTGAATGGATTTTATTCCAGTATGAATCTGCAGTGTATAGGTTTTGCAGACTGACAGTAGTAGTGGATTGATCTGAAGTATTGCCAGTATTAATCGTTTTGTTTTTTTTGTTTTTTTTTTGTTTTTTTGCTAGGTTTGTATGATGATGCGCGAGACACTCCTAATAGTGGCCCCGCTCCCATCATCAACATTAAGAAGGAAAAGAGAGAGACTGAGGAGGAGACCAAAGAGATTCTGCGCAAGCTGGAAAGAGACAATGTGATACATAATGCAGTTCCATATGGTCCACCCTCTATGCCTGAACCATTATTTTTCAAACATGTACAGCACTGTGTGAAAGTGTTAAGCCACCCCTCAATTCTTTGCATTTTGCTAGGAAAATGAGATCATAGGTGGGTACATTGAATTATTTCAACATGATCAGACACATGTAAATACAGTACAGAACACAGAGATTACATAATTCTAAAGCGCTTTTAAATCAATATTTGGTCTGACCACTGTCATGTTCACAACTCTCTTAGACAAGCTTTCTTGTAAGTGTCTTCAGGAAACGTTCTCCGGGCTTCTTGAAGGACATTTAAAAAGCTATTCTTTGAATGTCTGCTGCCTTTTGTTCCATTCTCTGTCCAGATGATCCCACACTTCTTCAGTAATTTGGAGATCCAGGCTTTGGGGAGGTCAGTCTATGACTGATGCTTTTTTTTTTTTTATCAAGGTGCAGATTTATCAAGGTGCATTGGCAGTGTGTTTGGGATTGTTGTCCTGCTGAAAAATGATGCTGTTGCCAGTCAGATGCTCTCTAGAAGGTATTGCGAGGTGGCTCAAGACTTTTGCACAGTACTGTACAAGATCACAGGGTGTACACAGGTTGTGTTATATATGCCTACATTTGTGTCTCGTCAGTAGCAGTAGCCCAGCTTGTCTGTCAGGGTGTGCTTCTGTCTTCAGTTTTTATGTACATGTCCTCCTGGTTGCTATAGGCAAGTTAAAATTTGATGTTATGCATCCTGTCAGCATAGCATTGCCAGAAAGAACATCTGCTTCACACTGTTGTTAAATTGACACTTTATGTTTAGCCACTATTATTCATGCACCATGGATACTAGATCACATTCTATGTATCTGGGACTTTTCTCATATCCAGAAATAGGCTGGGAGTGTGAAACTGACAGCATTACTGGAAAAGTTAGACTAGTTAGAAATGAGATCCACAAGCCTGTATGTATGTTGCAGTTTCTGGATGACCCTCACCTGAAGAGCAAGGCGCAAAGCTGTCCCGTACAGCTGCCCCTAGCTGTGTCCGGCTGGGTCTTTAAGCAGGAGTTTGAGGAAGGCACTAAGATGGGCCTCAAGATAGAGAGCAACTGTGAAGATGCTGAACCAATGAACACTGAAAGTTCTGGATTTGCTGTTACAAGTTTGTTGCAGTTTGTCACACCTTTAAGTTTAATCTTTATTTCAATCATATGTGCTTCTTTTAACACACATTGTGATGCATATTTTTTACACATATTACATATATACACATTTTTTCCACATGGTTGGACATGGATAAACAACTAATTAAAAAATGTTAACCTGAAAACAACATTAATGCATGCCTTTGTTTTTCTTCCATTTTTAGTGTATGTTACTCTTTGTGCTACTAATATTGGAGTATATTGGGAAATCCAATATAAAAAATTGGGAAAGGTATTAGTTTGGAGCCATACTGTTGCAGCTGTCGCCCATTTATTTTCTTGTGTGTCTTTCTTTTTCCTGATCAGTTAAACAAGAACCTCCTGATGTACCCGAGATGAAGAAGGCGGAACCTGTTTTTAGGCTGCCTTCCCTTCCTGAGCCTGATTTGCTGCCTGGCCTGCTTGAGGCATGGAGTCAGTGCAAAGAGGAGGAGCTGCTCTTCATGCAGCTTCCTGATTCGCTGCCGGGCCAGCCTCCCACTACTGATGTCAGACCAACCAAAACGACCGAGCAGTCAGAGGACGGACAGTCCATGCTGCTGAAAACTGAGGGCCAGGTGTGTGTAAAAGCAGTTAAAACAGTAAATACATATAAATTAATACATAATACAGCCGTAAATACATGAGCATTGCAACGCCTGTGTACAAGCTTTCAGTGAACAGAGAGAAGTTGTGTTTAATTATAGTACGGTCATAAATGTATGGCTATCTGGAGTCATATTAGTGTTCAACAGATATGTAAAGAAAGCATGTATAGTTTGAAAGAAAAACTAAATGACTGTAAATGTTTTTAAGTTCATATCATAAGCCTGCATGGGGACATTTTTTTATTTTACATGTGTGGAGTAGCCAGAGGAGTCAGAAGAAGAGAACAGCTGCTGTCTGAGGGATCTTCAGGAGGGTTTGGTGGGTCGGATGCTGGTGAGAAAATCTGGCAAAGTGCAGCTCGTCTTGGGGAACGTTACGCTGGACATGTGTCTGGGGACGCCCTGCTCTTTCCTCCAGGTCTTTTTACAGAACACTACACACTGTACTTGAATCTAGAGGTTTTAAAGGCTTTGGGTGGTGTAATGGCCACTTTGGGTAGACTGAATCTGGTATCTTTTCTAACAAGCACATGGAGAACCAAAAGACTAGTTCAACTCTAGTCAGAACACAGGCGGCATGAGGTGATTAGGCAGTCATGAATGGTCAAGTTCAGGGACTTAGTTTAGGGACTAAGATCCAGCATGGTTTGATGAATTTGGATTCTGCAAAGAATGATTAGATCTGAAGGGCCATTTGCTTCCTAGGGATAGAGAAATTAGCAGTTTCAGTATGCATGGTCAGAGTTACAGGGGACAAAGCATCAGGTATATTTTGTTCAGCATCCATATTTTAGCATTTTCAAATTATTTATTAAACCCAACGTATGAAATTAAATTTAGGGCATCTAAATAAAAAATGTAGAATGTTAGCCTTGTACTGTGAATAAGAAAAGCTTAATTACAAGAACACACTATATTCGCTCTTCAAATGACACATTTCTCTCTCTAGACCTGTAACACTACACTGTCTCCAGGAGGCACTGCAGCAATTCACTCAGTTAAACATGCAACATTCGGTCATTAGAAGTAGGCTTTGTGGCATTGTATGAGTGGTGCTCTTAAATCAGATGCCTAAAATATCAACAGTCTGAAGATCTGAGAGGAATTTTATCCATTTCCTAAACCAAAGACATGATGAGACATGTAGAGGTTGACCGATTACAGGCCTGGCTGATTAATAGGGCCGATATTTGGCCACTTTTTACATAATCGGCATCGGCCGATATCTGCGCGTATTAAGGCCAATTAATAGACATGCGCATTTATGGGCAGTCCTGTGTTGCTGCCCCCTCTACCAGCACCTGCAGCGCACCGCTAACACAGCAGCCCACGGTTAGCTCACCAATAACATCGTACTTTATTATTATCATTATTGTTTTTTTTTAAATTCTTAATAAATGTTTAAAAGTGTTCAATAAGTGTTTTTTTTAAGTTGGGAATTTTGGTAGCATTTTCATATTTTATGAGGTCGTGGGGAAAATGAAGAAAAACAAAATCTGCTTCGCAGTTCAGCCATTGGCTGACCCTGATTTCTAAATATCGGCATCGGCCATAGAAAAAACCGGTTGACCTCTAGTAGGATGTGCTGGTTTTGGGAAAAGTGTAAGTCAAAATTAAACTCTCCAGAAAGTACTCTGAAAATACTTTGTATTAAATACACAATTCTGTAGTAAAGTCAGTACTGTTTTAGGAGTTGTCACCTCACCTCACCTCACTTCTCTGCTTTGAGCTGTTCTACAATTAGTCTGCTGTTTTATTTAATCCCTTCCTGTTGTAGGAGCTGGTGTCCGTTGGAACAGAGGGCCGAAGAGGAGATTTGTCTGTGCTAGGCCACATTAAACACAAACTGGTTTGTTCACCTGACTTCCAAGCCCTTCTGGAGAACAGAGCTTGAAGATTGAGTGCACGTGTGTTAAATAGTGTGTTTCTGCATCTGTGTGACATTAGAGTCTTCAGAGATGTATTATTTCTGAGCAGGAGATGCAGAACTTTGTTTTGAACCACATTTATTCATGTACATAATTAAATTTGTTCCAAGAAATTAAATGGCTCTTATTTGGGCTAAATCCCAAAGCAAAATGTCAAAGACCTGGTTATTAAAGGCAAATGTTGTATTATTAAATACTGTTGTCCAATTTTCCATGTAACAGTAATGGATGTTATGTAAGACCATGGTCACGCTACGTAGTTACAAAATGTACAAAAAGATATAAAAGTAAATTGTACACCAAGTCTGTTTTGCTGTGAGGTGTCATTTAATACAAAAGGAGACCAGTGATGTGTATTATATGCAAAATTTGATTGTTTTTAGTTACATTCCATCTCATTTCCAAAGAAGGGCAAAATAAATGTCTAAACATATTTATTCCCCACCTCAAAACCACAATTTCATTGACAGTCTTTGGATTTTCCTAGCTGTAAAAACTTCAAATGTTAAAGGCACAATGTCACATTGGGGCGGTGCCCGTTCAGGCAGAAGGCACAGACGCAGACTTTCTTTTCCATTTCCTTCTCTTTATTTACCAACACAACATAAAGGGCACAATGGCCGAAAACACAAAAGGGAACCACAACAGAACACCAACCTTCAGGGTATTGTGAGGGAGAAGGGACAAAGAACTGTGACACAAAACAAGCCTTTTAAACACCACATTAATGCAGCTGTGAACTAATTATTACCTCATCCCTGGCCAGCTGAGCACAGGGATGAGGTCATACCCTCAGTCAGCCTAAAAGTCACTTTTACAACAGCGGCCTCTAATGGCCACTGACTGTGGATATGACACACAATCATTTCTCTTGGGAAAGTTTTTTTTATCTTAGCTGGTGAGGTCACCAGGATACAGTTAACAATGACTAGCCCTCCTTATTGAAAATAAGTAAATAATAAAATGAAGTCTATATAGAGGTTGGTGGTAGGAAAACAGCCACACTATATATTACAAAACACTGCTAGCAATCAGTCTCATTTGCATCTAGTTAATTTCCTTCTCACATTCAGTCCAGTTGAAATGATTGGACCCAATGTTCCCTCTGTGATCAAAAGTAAGTCTGCTTCCTGCTTCCAAATGTGACAGTTTGCAAATGCTTAATTGGAAGACCCAGTTGTTCTATTTAATGAATTTGATGTGATCTGTGAACATTCAGCTAAAGGTGAACAAGAACCGACCTCCCTGGTTCAGGTTCAAATGCTGCTGTGGTGAATCGTTTTTCAGCTGATGACTAAAACAATTGAAATCATCATACTTTTAAAATCATTATTAAACTATGAATACAATATAGACCATGCCTCACAGAAAAGACAATAATTTAAGTTCAGACGGGATACAGATAAAAACAAAACAAATTGTTCTGTGTGTGTGAGAAAGATGATCTTCACCGATGGGAGACTCAGGATGATATATGGAAATCCAATTATAAGAGATATGTTTTAAGTAGAGTTTTGAAAGTCGAAAGCTCAGTGCATTGATGAAGTGCAAGAGGGAGGGAATTCTATTGTTTAGGACCTGCCACGCTGAAAGCCCTGTCTCCCATCATTATGCAGATGCAGATGGGTGGAGGGAACACAGGAAATGGGCGTCAGTGGAATGTACGTGTGGGTTGATATGAAGTTAAGAGATCAGAGAGATAAGCAGGCGAGAGATTATACTGAGCTTTGAAAACCAACAGAATGATTTTGAACTGAATGCAGTATTGAATGGGTAGCCAGTGAAGCTGGTGTAAAACAGGGGTGATATGTTGCCTGTACTTGGTATAAGTGAGAACATGTGCTGCAGAGTTTTGTACATTTTGCAGCCTACATAAATTCTTACCTATCTGCCAAGTAGTAGAAAATTACAGTAGTCTAGCCGAGAGGTTATGAAGGCGTGAATGAGTCTCTGCAGAACTGTAAGTAAGTGATGCACGTAGTCTAGAGATGATTTTGAGATGGAAAAAAAGCTATTTTAGTGATTTAATGTGTTTAATGTGGGAATCGAAAGAAAGAGTTGTGTCCATCATGACTCCAAGATTTTTTCAACTTCTGAGATAGTAGTGGTGAAATACCCAGGAATAGTTCAAAGGCTTGATCTTCCCTAGCATGGTTGGTGTGGCAATCAGAATAACTTCAGTTTTGTCATGATTTTCAACACCCCCACTTGTGCTGAAACGCGATTCCATCCCCCCACTATTCACTTTCTCGGGACTGGTTGGGCTTTGACGGACTATTGCTCTCACCAGTTAGTGAGAAGTTGTAATTTACATATACAGGCTTGTAGCGAATAGCGAGAGGTTTCAGGGATGTATGGGAGTAGACGGTCTGCCCTCACTCAGGGGAATAAAAGCCTAAAGGCTGGTCCCAGATCAGTGGAGCACTCCAGCCAGACAGAGAGGCACACAGAGCGTTCGGAGGACAAATATGGATTGTTTTATGCTGAAACAAAGCGAAATGCACACATAAGACCAAATTCAGGATATCTGAGGGCATTTGAAGACATTTGATGGGGATATTTGGCCAGCAAATAAGAATTTCCAGGAGAAGTGCTCGGGCCGGAGAGAAGTGCACAGAGAATCACTCGTATTTATTCAAGATTCTTTATGATTCTTTATTTGTCACATGCATAGTCATACAGGTACAACACGCAGTAAAATGTGTCCTGAACCACTCCTTATGACTGTGCAGACATTTTGAGACAATTAAATTTTGAATATAAAATCTGGAATTTCTGAGACACAAAATAAATAAACGAAATAAGTAAAGTATGTAAGTGTACTGCTTGTGAAAAATAAAGGAGAAAAAAAATAAATACATAATACTTTAAAAAAAATAAATAAGTACATAAATAAATACAATTTAAAAATATGGGGATAGGAATTTAGATTTCATTTTTGGATAAAACGGAGGGGAAATAGTGGACTAAGAAAAAAAAATATTAATCATAACCTTATTAATCACAAGTAAAACTGTAGATGTTGACGAACGAGTGAGAAAGCTGCTCCTGGTAGCGGGCTGAGCGCGCAATCAGTTGTTTCGCGGCAAAATGGGGCAGTAGCCGTGCCGTTCATAAAATGGACGACCGATAAACATGATCAGTGCATGACTCGGGTGGGGCATTTAGGCCTCGAAAATGGGTAATGGTTACTCAAAACGCTTGGTTGTGAGCAATACACGAGCAATAGGTAAAACAGTGATATTATTTTGGCTCCTGTGCACTGTTGCTAACAGAACATTTGTTTTAAGGGATGATTGAGAGTGAGTTCTTGGTTATGGGTTGATAGAATGGAGTACTACAGAAGTGTGGTGTGAGTTTCAATACCAGTTTTAAGAAAGTGTGTGAATACAGAAATGTTCTAATCAGTTAAAATAGTAAAGTAGTAAATATGTTAAATTGGAGTTAAAATTACTGTGTACATTTCCCGTTCAATCTGGTACCTTGTCATACAGAAATATGGCTTAAAACAATGAAACAGCTCTGAGATATTGCACTATACTGCTGTAGTAGTTATAAGCTTTTGTATTTAAAAGATAAATGTGATTCTGAAATATATTTTGTGGAATGAATTACTATGTGAATGTATTGTTGTTCAGAACATAAAGCTGTGGAATTCTGGATAAAAGAGCAGTGTTAATGTACAGTGTTAGGTAATGAGTACCTAGCCAGGAGTGATTACATGCACATTGGTGATGGACATTTGATATTTGAGCAGTTAAAGGAACTGACTAAGGAAAGGAATTTATACACTGAAGTTTATTATGATTTTGTCAATAAAAAGATTCAGTCTGGAAGGGCGAGTGGAGGCCACATTTCGTCACTGCTCCTCAACTGTACTTGTATTTTGCAGGCTGGATCTCATCTTTTGTTACTGTGGTTTCACCCCTTGGGACCCGTAACATAAGTCTAAATGTAAGTACAATTACAAATGATAAACAATCTGAAATTTTCTAAAACACAATTCTAAAAGTAAATAAATAAACTGGAGCACCAAGTGACAGAAATGTAGCTAATAAGCTGAATATGTATTTATTGCTTTTAGATCAAGTTCAACTTCATGACTAGCTCGTTCAGAATCAGGTATTTATTGTAGAGTGTTTGACGCGATTTTCTTGTCATACATTTCCGTGCAGCACCGCGCATTAAACCCCCTGAAGCCAGCTTCACTGGAGCTCTATTGACGGCACAGAGGGGCCTGTTTCACTGCAGAAAAGCTGGACGGTGATTGGATAAATCCACCAAAATCGTCACTTCCAGGGAAGCTCAGCTTCTCTGGGAATGAATGGAGCAGTGGGCCAGGACACTGGGCTGCTGAATGATGATTGGAGGAGCTGTCTAAAGGGCGGAACCCCTTTTTGATTGACAGCATGGTTTAAATTAACACCAATAGTCTGGAGATTCACGCTCAGTCCCAGCAGATCTGCGAGAGAATTCGTGAGACAACCTGTGGCACGTAGTGTGATTTTTTGCATGGGATATAAACCATTTCCATTTGTACATATAATTCTTCAAATAAAAACGTAATTAAAGCGTTCTTGAGTTTGGTCCTTGTTTCATATCATTAAAGGAGCTCTTGGAAGGGGAAACCAACCAGCTAGCAAGCTGCGCATAATATTGTTGACCTTATTGTTATTGTAACATTGTTATTTTGGCAAAGCCATTTAATAATCTTCCTTACGCCGAGAGACTCAAAATTAAACAACAGGACAGACCAACGCCCAAGACTGATTTGGTGCAAAAATCATAGAAAAATAACAGGTCATTTCAGCTCTCCTAGGTGGCTGACTGGAAGTGTTGAGTTGTCTGGGCAGGGTTGCTGAACATGCAATCAATTCAGCTGGCAAAACATAACTAAACAATAAAAAAACAGGGTCTTTCTGAACCATTTAATTGATGTGACTTCCTTGCTGGCCGTCAGGAGCTGGCATTCAAGGGACATGATGGGAGCAGTGAATCAGCAAATACTGGGAATGACAGGGATTTTACAGAAATATGAGCTAAATATGACTCTGTCTTGGCCACACGATTTCAGTCATCAGCTGTGTTTTCTGGTATGTCCCACTCTATCAAAAATGACTTGATCTCTGCTGTTGCAGCCACTGTTTCTGATCATATCAAAGATAAATTCAGACTGCTCCCTTTATAGCATGGCAGGTGGATGAAGTACGAAGGGGTCACAAACCATTTTCTCAAAAAGGAACAGAGGGCACAATTTATGTACAAATAACGTAACAAATTTCATGAGAATATCTAACTTAATACCTAAATTAAATAAATAAATTAAATAAATCCTACATGGTGTAGGCATAAAGTGAGCTTCCCCTGTTTGAATGACTAGGCGCCGCCACTGCAGTTTACATATATATTGTTTAAAGTACAAGATCATTACTTTTGCTTAAAGGCTGTTTCTGGGCCTAAAAACATGTTTCCAGAACTCTCAGCGCTCCCAGGGCTTCAGAAAGCATGTTTTCTCATTGAAAAGACATTACAGTTGTCAAAGGCTGTTTCTTGGCCTGAAAACGCGTTTCCAGCACTCGTAGCGCTCCCAGGGCTTCAGAAAGAAGGTTATCTCATTCAAAAGTGAGCATAGCTGTCAAAAGTTTCTGGCCTGCTAAATCATATTTCTGACTTAAAACCACATTCATATAGTTGTTTTACATGCAGAACCTCATATGAAAATGAGCAGTGTACATATATATTGTTTCATGTACCAGATCATTACTTCGGTTTAAAGGCTGTTTCTTGGCCTGAAATCGCATTTCCAGTGTTTTCAGCGCTCCCAGGGCTTCATAAAGCAGGTTTTCTCATTGAAAAGTCAGTATAGATGTCAAACGTTTCTGGCAAGCTAAATCATATTTCTCACTTAAAAATACCTCCATATAGTTGTTTTTTCATGCAGAACTTCATGTGAGAATGAACAGTTTTTATATATATTGTTTAAAGTACCAGATGATTACTTCTGTTTAAAGGCTGTTTCTTAGCACTCCCAGGGCTTCAGAAAGCAGATATCTCATTGAAAAGTCGGTATAGCTGTCAAAACTTTTTGGCAAGCTTAATCATATTTCTCACTTAAAAATACCTCCATATAGTTGTTTTTTCATGCAGGACCTCATGTTAGAATGAAAAGTGTTTTTATATTTTGTTTAAAGTACCAGATCCTTGCTTCAACCTAAATGTTGTGTCTGGGCCTGAAAACGCGATTCCAGCGCTCTTAGCGCTCCCAGGGCTCCAGAAAGTAAAAATTCAGTATAGCTTTCAAAGGTTTCTGGCCTGCTAAAACATATTTCTGACTTAAAAGTACCTTCATATAGTTGTTTTTACAATGCAGACGCTCATGTGAGAATGAACAGTTTATATACATATTGTTTAAAGTACCAGATTATTGCTTGAACCTAAAGGCTGTTTCTAGGGCTGAAAACGCGTTTCCAGCGCTCTCAGCGCTCCCATGGCTTCAGAAAGCAGGTTTCCTCATTGAAAAGTCAGTATAGCACTTCAGTATAGGCTTCTGGCCTGCTAAATCATATTTCTGACTTAAAACCACCGTCATACAGTTGTTTTCGGATGTAGAACCTCATGTGAGAATGAACAGTTTTCAAATATATTGTTTAAAGTACCAGATAATTACATGTGCTTAAAGTTTGTTTCCTGGCCTGAAAACACGTTTCCAGCGCTCTCAGCGCTCCCACGGCTTTAGAAAGCAGTTTCCCTCTTTGCAAAGCCAGTATAGCAGTCAAAGGCTTCTGGCCTGCTTAAAACCACCTTCATACAGTTGTTTTCAGATGTAGAACGTCATGTGAGAATGAACAGTTTACAAATATATTGTTTAAAGTACCAGATCATTACTTGTGCTCAAAGATAATTACGTGTGCTTAAAGTCTGTTTCCTGGCCTTAAAACATGTTTCCAGCGCTCTCAGCGCTCCCACGGCTTCAGAAAGCAGGTTTCTTCATTGCAAAGGCTTCTGGCCTTCTAAATCATATTTCTGACTTAAAACCAACTTCATACAGTTGTTTTCAGATGTAGAAGCTCATGTGAGAATGAAAAATGTACATATATATTGTTTAAAGAACCAGATCATTACTTGTGCTCAAAGTATGTTTCGTGTCCTGAAAACGCTTTTCCTGAGCTCTCAGCGCTCCCACGACTTCAGAAAGCAGGTTTCCTCATTGAAAAGCCAGTATAGTAGTCAAAGGCTTCTGGCATGCTAAAGCATATTTCTGACTTCAAAACACCTTCAAACAGTTGTTTTCACATATAGAGCCTCATGTAAGAATGAACTGTTTACAAAAATATTGTTTAAAGTACCAGGTAATTGCTTGTGCTTACAGTCTGTTTCTTGGCCTGAAAACGCGTTTCCAGCGCTCTCAGCTCACCAAAGGCTTCAGAAAGCAGGTTTCCTCACTGAAAAGCCAGTATAGCAGCCAAAGGCTTCTGGCCTGCTAAATCATATTTCTGACTTCAAAACACCTTCATACAGTTGTTGTCGGATGTAGAACCTCATGTGAGAATGAACAGTTTACAAATATATTGTTTAAAATACCTGATCATTACTTGTTCTCAAAGTCTGTTTCGTGAACTGAAAACGCGTTTCCAGAGCTCTCAGCGCTCCCACGACTTCAGAAAGCAGGTTTCAGCATTGAAAAGCCAGTCAAAGGCTTCTGGCATCAAAACACCTTCAAACAGTTGTTTTCACATATAGAACATCATGTAAGAAT
>JBBPCX010006106.1:0-18189 GCA_037974365.1 Hydrocynus forskahlii
TCTCTCTCTCTCTCTCTAATCCCTCTGTACATCTTTCTCATTTTCACGCCTCCGATCGTTTCCCTTTCCTCCCTCTTTTTCCCCATGACTCTCTTATCTCTCCCTTTTCTCTCGCTCTCCATTCCTCTATCATTTCTATCTTTTTCCTTTTCTTTTTACTTCTTTCTCTCACACTCCTTCTCTCTCATTTTCTCTCTCTCTCTTCCTTCATCTTTCTCCTTCCTCCTACTCTCCCTCTCTCTTCCTCTCTCTCTATCTCTCTCTCCCTTCCTTTCTCTCATTATCCATCTCTCTCTGTTCCTTCTTCTCTCTCTCTCTCTCTCTCTCTCTCTCTTTCTCTCTTTCCCTTTCTCACAAGCCCCCCCCCCTCTGCATGTGGTGTTGTGTAATTCTGAGCTGAGTTCACAGAGGTTCTGTCTCTAATTAACAGCGCTGCCTCATTAAAGCTCCAGTGTTCAGGAATTAGCTCCGATGTGAAAGCAGTGGGGGCTGCAGCAGCATTTTCCTCCATTTTCTTTTTGTATGAGTGTTAAACACTGGCTGCATGCATAGTAACAGTCCTTCATTAATCAGACTAACAGGCCAATCAGAAGAAAAAGCCTTCATATACACTTATAATCGTAATGGAACAGTCTGACGGGTGGTGATTTCATGCAGCCTAATAATCCTTTAATAATCCAACTATTAAAAATAAAGCGCTCATATATGCACCCAAATCAGAGTAAATTAGAATAAAGCAATCCAAGGAAGCGCAATCCGGAGGAGCCATAAATGTGTTTGTTATTTTTTGGATAATGTAATGTGCTTGTAGACTAATTTTTTAAAGTTTGGATTAAATACAGGAAAAACAATTTATTCAGATTCAGAAAACAGGATAATCTGCTCAATCCCTTTCCAGTTGTATGCAAACATATGGGCTCCTCTTTCAAATTATGTGATTGATTGATTTTCTGACTGAAACGTTAACAATGTTAAATATGGCACATTTTTAATGCACAATTACCATTTGTATGTTGAATTGACCCTATCGATGATACAAAAATAAATTGTGATGTGCAAAAGTTTGTTCAATCGATCCCCTAGTGTTGTTTTTGTTTCAGAGTTTATGATTAGGCCTTAGTCCAGCATAACTAATCATGTGACTCTTTAAAAATCTCAAGCGGTAGACTGAAGATCTCAAACAGAAGATAATTAACACCTACAAGGCAAAATTACACTAAAAAATATGAACATTTCTATGAAATTAGAAGTTGAGGAGATCTATTAAGATGAAGATCTTGAAGGCCATGAAGAATCTTTAAAAATCTGATCGTAAACTGGTCAGACATGTAAAGCAAACCCCCCACATCACTGCAAAGGCCCTACATCAATATTTGGCTGGCATGGGAGTAATGACATACAGTGCAGTGCTGCTACAGAAACATCAATACCTACATGGAAGGGTCACCGAAAGACAACCTTCTCTGTGATCTCATCATAAATATCTTTGTCTGAAGTCTGCAACACAGATAAACAAGGACACCTTGTCAACTGTTGAGAATGGAGGTGGATCTATTATGCTTTGGGGTTGTGTGGCGGTCAGTGGAAGAGGAAATTAAGATACTGAGGGGAGAAAGGATTCTACTAAATATCAACAAAGCCTAGAAATGAATGCCCTTCAGTCAGTAAAGAAACCGAAGAAGAGGTTGAACATTACAAGAAGACAACCAAACAAAACATATCTGAAAGTAAACCTTGAAAATCGGTTGAAGATTTCAGTACTAGAAAAAGAGCACCACACCACACCATATTTTATGCTTTATTCTTCCTAGTATGCTAGCAAACTAGTGGTTAGGGCGTTCGCCCTGAGATCAGGAAGTCGTGGGCTCAAATCCCAAGACCGCTAGGGTACCCCTGAGGTACCCTGAGCAAGGTATCGTCCCCACACACTGCTCCCCGGGCGCCGTGTTCCTGGCTGCCCACTGCTTCACTCGGTGAATGGGTTTAAATACAGAGGTTCAATTTCGTGCTGTTCACACTGTGTGCTGTGGTGTGTTCACGTATGACAGAATGGTCACTTTCCGTCTATTATTACGCATTTGGAGAAATGAGTTGTTTATGTTTCTTTCGTGCAGATTTTCTGTAAATGTCTTTTCACTTCAGTCAATGCAGCTGCAACAGTTTTGCTGTCATTTATTTCTAATGCCGTGATTGATTGTGGGATATGTAAACATGCAGTTTTCCTAAAGCAATCACAACACAAAGATGATTCTTAAATGATACAGCGAGCAGCACATGATAGACCCCACTAGTTGAGATGATTGTGTGCTTTTGGGAAACTGGGCCCGGGGCTGTTATGGCTTGTGTACACTGCAACAAAATATTTAGGATTTAATTAGGTGTGCATCCATGCATCACTCAACACATGGACTTGAGCCAGTACTCACTCACTGTGTGTCCTGTAATTTGGCAGTGTTTTCAGGCTCAACCCATTTACTATTGGAGCTGCTTACGTCACCAAGGATTTCCCAGCGTTGCCAGTAGGAGAACGTGTTGTGTGTGGAGGGCTGTGATGGGGGTGGGTAGACTACCTACATCTCTCCTAGCAACTAGCAGTCTAAATCCCAGAGGACCGTCAGCTTCCAGTACAGCGATCCATCTTAGAAAACAGCACACGCTGCATTGTTCTGGAGTCAGTTTTATCATGTGGAAGTGTTGCACCTATTTCAAGCCGTTATATAGGTGCAACCATAAAATACAAGCATTATAATATTCGGTTATAAAATCATAACCTTTATTATCTTATGGCCTTTATTTTCTTTATAATCATTACTTTAGAGTCACATCATGATACTCTATATGAACAAAAGTATTGGGACACACCTGTTTTTCAGGGTTTGGCTTGGGCCCCTTACTTCCTGTGAAGGATAATCTTAATGCTTCAGCAGACCTACGCCCTTTTGGGCAACGCCATGCTTCCAACTTTGTGGACCCAGTTTGGGGAAGAACCTTTTCTATTCCAGCATGACTGTGTCCCAGTGCACAAAGCGAACTCCATAAAGACATGGCTGGATGTGGAAGAGTGCAGTGTAGAAGAACTTGATCGGTCCATGCAGAGCCCTGACCCTCAAACCCCATCCAGCACCTTTGGGATGAACTGAAATGGAGATTGCGAGCCAGACCTTCTCGTTCAACATCAGTGCCTGACCTCATAAATGCTCTACAGAATGAATGGACACAAATTCCTACAGAAACTCCAAACTTTTGTGGAAAGCCTCCCAAGAAGAGTGGAAGCCGTTACAGCTGCAAAGGGGGGAGCAACTCCATATTAATGTCTATGGATTTGAATGTAATGTCACTAAAGTTGATGTATTGGTCAGGCGTCCCAATACTTTTGTCCATATAGTGTGACAGTCAACGTGTGTGAGGGACTTCATCTTAACACGGATCATTGAACATGAATCTGGGGGTTAAATGATTGTCCCCTTCCCCCCCGCGTTCTGATTGGATGGGGGCTGAAAAACGTCATCGACGCCTCAACTGATTCGGTTCGAAACTACAAACAATTCGAATCTTGGGCTCGCTGCTGCTGCGTTGTGTTTATGGTACGAAAACGATTAATTAAACTGAATCAGTGAATCATTTTCAATTTCTTACATCGTGTGTGTATGCACCCTTTAAGAAATTTTAGCTGCAAGTGCTGCTTTTGTGGGATGTCAGTACAGGGTGGAAAAGGGAGGTAATAGCGAATCAGTGACGAGAGGCTGGAGTGAATCTTTTGAGCCGTTTGATTCGAAGATTCATTCAGAAGGGATTCTTTTGCTGGGATGCTGATGAGCAGCTCTTTAAAGCCTCAGGCTCACTCTCTGCACACCATTGACTCCCTGCACAGTCTATCCTGACCACAAAAAGCCGAGCCACACGCCACTCTTAAGACCAAACCATGTCCAAAAAGGAGGAAAAGCCAGGAGAGGAGAAAGCTGAAGCCGAATCCACCTGGAAACATGCCATCTACAACCCAAGAACAGGAGAGTTTATCGGTCGCACTGCCAGTAGCTGGGGTAAGACAGAGAAAAACCTATTTGCATGCAAAGAAAATTAATTAGAGGTCAGAAATCATCTTATTAGCCCAATACCATTCATTTCTTATGAGCATCCATGGTTGCTCATATGCTGTCAATGGACTAAGGTGGTCAAATGAATGGCCTTTCATGCTATTCAAAGGTCTATCATTGAAATCTGAATAAATCTTAGTATAAAAAGCCGTGTTCCACTATAGTGTTGTAAATACTGTTTCAAATAATGTATAAAATCACCTTTTTTCAGTGGACCTTATTGGAATTTTCCTTTCCACCTTAAATGAGGCGCTTGAATGGAGCTGCAGAGCCATTTAAGGTGGAATGGAAAATTCCAATAAGAATGAGAAGCCTGATTATTGAATCTCTGAATGCCATGTATGATTCTAAAACCCTGTTTCGCCTCTCAAAATGCTAATTAGGTTGCACATATTAGCCACATATGGGTGTTGCCCTCTGTTAATCAATTCAAATTCATTTTTACCTCCATGGCCTGAAAAGGCTTTATAAAGGCTATTCTCTGAACCCTCACCTTTCTCAGAAATGACATCCATGAGTGACAAAGACATTTCACCCATCAGTGGAGGCTATCAGTGGGGCTGGGTATTTTCCACAAGCTCTGGGTTAGCCCTGCTAGCACGGCTGCATGAGGGTCTTCAGAGACATATATCTGGCAAAGCCTGGTCGTTCTTATTAGCACTTAACTGGCTCTGCATTCGTGTGAAAATGTGTTTTGAGATGTAAATTGAAAGTGGCATTTGGATAAAATGCTCTCATGTACCCAGATTGGCTGTGTGTGTGTGTGTGTGTGACATTTTCATGCAAAGCTCTTACTGTAGGCCTTCAAGGTCAAAGCAGACTTGTTTTACATTATAATAGACTAAAATGGAGTAATGCAAATTTCCTTTGGCCGTATTGACTTATAACTATGCGATATACATTTTGGCCCATCCTACCGATATATTGGCTGCTCGATAAAATCAGAGAATATTAAGGCTGCTGCGATTAGCCCTTGTCTTGTAAGTCACTAAAGCATTGTTCAACTAATACTGGAGTCTGTTTAATCATAGTAAATCGTCCAATTTTATTAATTTAATTATTCTTAAAACTGCCTTTATTTGGTGACAAGATTTTCATAGTAGTTGGGCCCTAATGTAAATACAATAAACATCAATCACAGCAGTAATGCCTCACTAAACCTCTGTATGGAAACTGTAATCTGTATTAATTAAACAAATTAACAATCAGTGTTGATTAAAGGGGTAGTAATAAGGGGTAATAGAATGAATTCTGATTCATTTTGGAACCTGTTTTAGTAGCACAGGCCTTAAGATTTAGGTTTATTTTTCAGCCAGTCAATAGACTTCCCTTATTTCAGTATTAATTAACACGACTCCGGAGCCTTCACTCTCTCATGCTGTAATGTATGTTTCTTGGTGCACTTTTACATTATGCAGTGATTCTTTAAACTTTAGAAAGGTTTACACACACACACACACACACACCTCATTTATAGACTCTATAGTAAATAATCCACTAAACCATTCTTTAGGGACCTAAAAATGGTTCTTTTTTGGCATTGCTCGGAAGAACACTTTCGTTCCAGTTTTTTACACCTTGATTTATATGTTTTTGTCGTGCAAATACTAATGTTAAAGCTACAAACCATACCTTGGTAAAAATGCTATTTCTCTGATACTGGGATCAGAATGGTAGATTTTTTTCTCCAGTCATCTTGCAAGCGATTGGACGATTTATTATTTTAAATGTGGCAGATCTCATGAGGTGTTAATTGTGAGGCAAATAAGTACACTTGCACTGTTTGAAAGCTGCTCCTACATCTGTGTCAAAATGTTGTAGAATAATTATGCATGACTCATTGAGCTAAACCGCCAGTTGCATCTGACTTTTGATGTAATACCTGAAAATCAGCTGATTTGTTTATGAAAAAAAGTCATTAAAAAGCAAATTGGTGAATAGAAGGTATTGGAAATGTACTAGTGTGTGTCATCTGTTAATTTTACCTAGGCTGTGTGAGAAATGAATCATTGGCCAATTTGGTTGTAAAGAAATTGGAATTGGACATGTAAATATGATCAGTGCGTCCCTTATCCATAAGAGTGGTCAAAACAAGGACATATAGCTAAAAACAGGATCAGGGACAAGAATTTTATCCATGTTTATTGAGAACAGTATATTGCAGTGTCTGAAACCATACAAATTATCTATCAGAGATAAGAGCTCAACGCAGTTTAGGTATCTGATGATTTAGGCATGCTGTTAGTGTACAATTATATTACTTGTCAGCTACATTTGTCTCATAGCTCCAGCACAAAACTGAGTAAGCAAGCCTATAAACAAAAAAACATATCTGATAAACAGAATTGGGATAATGGGGGAGGGAGTGTGTCACTTTATAGTTAAATTATGGTGTCAAATACATTCTAAAACCTTGACTGTGTAATTTTTTTGTCTTTTAGGCCTCATCCTCCTCTTTTACTTGGTCTTCTATGGCTTCTTGGCTGGAATGTTCAGTCTCACCATGTGGGCGATGCTTCAGACTCTAGATGACGATGTCCCTAAATATAACGACCGCGTCCCCTCCCCAGGTGACCCAGCAGAGACATCGAACACATCAGGCACAGATGACACATTTGTTACGCATTGATAGACACACAATGGTGTGATAATCAGACATACACTTCGACCAGTGCATCTGAATGTAATAGATGCTTAAACGAATGTTGATTTTTTCCTCGAGAAAATCTATCCGCTAGTGAACTAAATAGGCTTGGTACACTAACAGAGTGACAGAAGTAGTTGTCACACATAAATATCAAATGAAATAAAGGGGAAAGAATGTCATTTGATGAGGTGGTAATCAGTTTAACAGGTGTTATATGAGTTGATGAATCAGTCAGTCACATCCATTACATTGTAATTTCATTCTCAATAGATAATAGATGGGTTCTAAAAGCTAGGCTGTGGTGGGTTGCCTTTTTAGGCCACCACATCACTGAATGCCATTCCAATCTAAAGATTCCTTTGAATATAGCTAAGAAACACTGGCTTAATTCTGAAGATTTAAAAATGTGCTACTGGTATATGTGTATCTACTTACCTGTTATACGAAGGACCCACCTTTCTCGACTGCAGCCTGGGTTTTGGAATGCAGCAAATGTTTTTTTGTTTTTACGGATGACATATCTGTATTCTGTCCACAAATATGCTGTTTTGTAGCTGCTTCTTATTCACTTTTTATCACAACACATTTAGAATGTAATATATACAGTTCTGCTTGATAAAACTAAAAGTAGATGAAGTAAAAAAGAGGACAACAATATTTGGTCATTTATTTTGATCTGGGATTATATAACTAAAAGGGGCAAAAGTATGTGAACCTTTAATTTGAAGTTAATTTGAGGTTAACCAGTTAATTAGAGTCAGGTGTTTTCAGTGTCTGTTCTAAACAACACATGTTTGTGGAAGTGTATCATGGCACAAAAATTTCTGAGGGTCTTAGAAAAGGTTGTTGATGCTCATCATACCAGAAAGGTTACAAAATCATCTCTAAAGACCGTCTCTGTCCAGCTCCACCAAAGATCATTCCAAGAGCTGTCCGCAAGATCACAAAGGAACCCGGGGTAGCTTCTAAGCAAAGGCCTCTCTCCCATTGGCTAGTGTTCATGTTCATGAGTCCACCACCAGGAGAATGCTGGAAACCAATGTCATGCTTGGCAAGAAAATCGCTACCTGTTTGCTAGCGATCACATGGACAGGTCAAAAGCTTTTGGATGAATGTTTTGTGAACGTTTTGCTGTAAATGAGAAGCAGTTTGGAGTAAAGAAAACACTGCATTCCAGCATAAGAACCATTCCTATCTGTGAAACGTGGTGGTAGTATCATGGTTTGGGTCTGTTTTGCTACGTCTGGGCCAGCATGAGCTTGCTATCATTGATGGAATGATGATTTATGATTATACCAGGCAATTCTAAAGGACAACGTTAGTCCATGAACTGAAGAGAACTTATATCATGAAGTAAGACAAAAGCAAAACTTCCTCTATCAAAGAATGGTTAAAGAAGAATAAATTTAATATTTTGGAATGGCTGGGTCAAAGTCCTGACATTAACCCAAGTGAAATGTTGTGGAAGGACCAGAAGCGAGCAGTTAATGTGAGGAAACCCACCAATATCCCAGAGCTGATGATGTTCTTTACAGAGAAATGGGCTAAAATTCCTCCAAGCCATTTGGTTGCAGGTACTTCTGCACAAGGGAGTCCCACCAGATCCTGAAAGCAAAGGTTCATATACTTTTGCCACTCAAAGATGTGTAATATTGCACAATTGAAGTATGATACGGGAGTTTAACTGAGTAATCCTGACAGCTCTGATCTGATGATAGGTTTGTGTTTTGAATGGATTTTTGCATTCTTTAAAATTCTCCAACCAACAACACTAGCAAAAATTAAAAGATTACACATGTGTTAACATTATGTTTCAGGCTTGGTTATCAGACCAAAAGCACTGGAAATAGTGTACAACAAGTCGGACCCCTCACAGTATCAGGAGTTTGTGCAGCATCTGGAGAATCTTCTGCAGCGTAAGTCCTCAATACACTCCTCTGGTTTCATATTTCTAGCAAGGGACGGGCAGACACACTGTAACTGTAATAACGGTGGATATGGTAAGGGTCTGTTATCTGTTTGGTTAACATAGCGGACATAAACGCACCTTTTAAAGAGTCCATGTCATGGAAAAATGCATTTTCCTTTCACTAAATGTGTCGTTCACTCCCCAGTCCATATCGAGCAATTAATCTGCAAAACAGGTCGTTTTGAATCTGCTGTTTTTGTGATGGATGTACCACTAAACCAACAGATGTACCACTAATGTATCCCCGACCACACTGCATCGTTAAAAGCCAAAAAGGGTTCGGGCGGGGCAAAAGAGCTCACTATCAGAACCTGCCTGTCTCTCTCACACACACACACACACACACACACACACACAGAAAATGAGAAAGACCCATTCATGAATTTCACAAAATGTTCATTATGAGCTTCTTTAGATGTTAATAGCTGCTGGCATTACTGGCACCTTCTGCTGATACACAGTAAAAATGTGAACGTCATGACCTCTACCCAGCTCACATCGTTATCATGTGTATGTGAATGATCCACATTTGCCATAAATCACATCAATGACAAATGAACTTGCAGCACAAACTGATTGTATGCTGGGAACATGGGATGATGATAACATTCACGCACAATGGGGAAAAACACATGGATTCCCATCTCACAGTTCTACTGCGGTCACTTGACCACAAATTGGATCCAATCAAGGAAAGTGGCTTGTGGGTTTTTTTCCGGTGGGGGTGGTGGGTGAGGTTCCTTACTGTGTGGAGTTTGCATGTTCAGTGTGTGTGGCGTGGAGTCCGTTGGCATGTAGGTCAGGTAAACTGGAAATGCAAACTTGTCCCTAGGTGTGAGTGTGTGTTTGTGTGTCTCTGCCCTGCAATGGACTGGTGACCTGTCCAGGATGGACCACTGGGATGGGCTCCAGCACCCCCATGACTCTGGTTAAGGATAAGTGGCTCAGATAATGGATGGATGAATGGATTTATGTTACTACAACCTGGTAATGTGTAGCTCATAAGACCAATCGCTGATGTCACTTGTCTTTGTTCACAAGTTTTTGTTCACAACAAATACACAGAAGTGTAGTTTGGCCTGCTGGATTATTTTTTGAAGGGTGATGTACATGTTTAGTGTGAAACTAAAGATGCAAACTTCAGACTCCAAACATGTCTTGGCTGATTAGTTTTTAGCCCACTCCCATTTCTTCATATCTACCTCCAAAGATCAAGACGTTCTTGTATTTTAATGCGGTCTTGAGGAACAGTTCTCCAGGCTTCCTGAAGGACTTTCAAAGACTCTCATTTTCAGTCCAGTCCCTGAACCTGACCAGTTTCAGAGGAATGTGTTTTGTTGGTTAAGACACACAGTGACCTACGTATAAATCATTCAAGCAGAACAAAGAGCATCTAACTGAAGTCCTGAACCAGTGAAGAACCAGGAGCAGATGATCAGGCAGTGATCAGTATACTTGTGGTGCTGAATGCTGAGTGGTTGGAACTCCTTTATGTAGGCTCCTTGTATTTTTCAGTCTTTCAAAGTAAAACCTTTGTTCCCATTTCTTTTGTTTAACCTACTCAATATACCAAAGGTGAGACAGTCTGAGAGGCAAAAAACAGTGTTTTTGCACCAGTGAGGTGATTCAAGGTAAAACATAAAGAAATGAGGGGTGGTTCAAGACTTACACAGGACTGTATATTTCAGGTAAGTTAGAGTTTTGGACATATTTTATTTATTTTGTTTGCAGGTTGTGTGTGAGAAAGCCACAGTGATGTGTGATTTAGGTGAAGCAGTCAGTTAAACTGGATTTACTCCTCATCACTTTAACTCACAGTCAATTATAGACAGATAATTAACTCTCTCTCTCTCGCTCTCTCTCTCTCTCGCTCTCTCTCTCTCTCTCTCTCTCTCTCTCTCTCTCTCTCTCTCTCTCTCTCTCTCTCTCTCTCTCTCTCTCTCTCTCTGTATGTGTGTTAGAGTATAATGACTCGGAGCAGGTGAAGAATGAGCTGTGTTTGGCGGGTCAGTACTATGAACAGGACGGTTTGGAGCAGAAGAAGGTCTGTCAGTTCAGGAGAAGTTCTCTGGACCTCTGCTCTGGCCTGCTGGACTCCAGCTTCGGCTACAGAGCCGGACAACCCTGCGTCATCGTCAAAATGAACCGGGTCAGCATGCTGTCTAATGAACATGTCTAGTAGAATATTTATTCATATTCAGAATGAAAACGGTCACTCCGTCACTGCTCGTTATGAGTCTTATAGAATATTAGAAATAACCTAATATAAGTTCAATCTTTCTCTAAAACCCTTTATTGGTGCTGTATAATGAACATGTTTAATGTATTAAAGTATTTATTGTTTTAGAATTATTATTATAATCATTATTATGAAGACATGAGAACTAAAAAGTAATTATTATTGTCAATAATAAAACATTTAATTAATAATAAGATGAAGAAGAATAAATAAGCTGATATTATTATAATGATTGTGGTGATGATGAGTATGATGATGATGATGACGATTATTATTTATCCTTTTGTCTTCAACAGAATGAGAAAGCTCAGTCCTGTAACGATGATCAAATTTTAGCTGAAGATTAACTGTCATATTAAAAAACAATTATAGAATTTTGGTTTATGTTAGGCAACCGTTAAACCACTTTATGAATACTTAATAGTGGGTTGTAGTGACGCAAAAGGCTGTTCATGCAATATGTGCACAAATTTTGCATCTTCCTCTCCTGCCTGTGAAAATACAAGCCAAAATTAGTCTTTCTGCAGGCGTACATGCTAATTATGCTGCTGTTAGCTGCACAGATAATTAGCCACCTCAACACGGCACAGCATCCAGTTAAAAATATTGTGGGTTTTGAAAGTCCATGATGTGTCTCGGTAAATGCTTTTTTATATTTATGTTTATTTTCCTGAATATTTATGTTTATTTTTCCTCATTCTCATTTATTATCATTTTAAAAGCCAACGACTGTGGAAAATGATCCTGCATCAACTAAAAGTATTGCAGTCAGCTCAGCTATTTAATTATAATGACAGGCCTAATCAGTCTATTTTCTTTATCTTGTCTTTTCCCATCTCTCGATCTTTTTCTTGATGCTTTGATTTCTTTGATTTCTTGATTGTAATATTTTTGACTGTCTGAAGTTACATCAAACCAGATTTTATGCTGCCTTGTTTTACCATTGGATGATTTATTATTATTATTATTCATAGTAGTTTGATAATCATTATTATTATTATTATTATTAATCTACAGATTATTGGCCTGAAGCCAGCTGGAGATCCATTCATAAACTGCACAGCAAAGGTAAGTGACTGATTCATTTAATGGTAACAGCGTTCATTAACTCATTGGAATTATCTAACTGACCTTCTGGTTATGAATTCAGTAGATTGTTTTGGATGGGTAATTAATAGGGGTGTAATATTTAGAAATGAAGTCCAAAAAATAGTTTTCGATTTCAGCCTTAAAAAATAGAAATGAATGTTGTTTTCATGCTTTTCAAGCAAAACATCGTACTTACAATGTCCTCAAATGGCAATAGGAAATATTAATAATCAAGTTATCTGGCATTCATTCTAATGATTGATTAATATGTCTCCTATTGGTCTATAGCAGTTTAGCCCTCACACTGAAGGTATAATTAGTGTTTCGGCCTGGTCTGCCTATTGAATAATGCTCAATATATGGTGGCCAATCAGGAACAAGGTCATTTACATATATCAGGGTCTAAGGCACTCTAACAACAAGGGCTTGTTTAATTCAAAGGGATAAAGATGAAAAAAGGTTAAAAATAGTCATGAAAATATTAATTATGAATGTTTTTGTTACATAAATCAAGACAAATGTAATTGGGCCGTAAAGAAAAAATGATTTCTCAGTTCAGCTTAAAAAAACAGAAAATGCGAAATTACGTTGTATATTACATTAATTCAATTCTCAAAAACACTTTTAACGTCTATCCCTTTAACAGAGGACAAGAAAAATGTAGGACATGGGTCCTTTAAATCCTAACTACTCTTAAAAGCTTCTTGGGTTTCAATTTAGACCCAGTAAAATGAAGTAAACAGGATCTTTTAGCCGTTTTACTTCATGTGCTCACTTATTGATTTGTTGATGAGCCACACAAAGCCAATTTGAGTCGTAACTGCGCCCTCTTGTGGAAAATCTTCACCCTGCACTTTACATTTAGAATAGAATCAAGATCAGAATTAGTTTCAGAATCAGAAAACTTTATTGATCCCAGAAGAAAATTGCTTATGCTACAACTGCACAGGGACAACAACAATATTAAATATAAATTCTAAATAAATTTGAATAAAAATCTGTAGAAAAACAAAACTCAATATGAAAATGCACGATGCTATATACACAAATGCTGGATATTAATACTATCGATAAATAACTTTGAGTTAAGTGAATTATAAATGACACAGATGGTGGTTAGGAGTATGGAGTACATAGTAAAGATCAGCAGTATATAAGTAATATTGATATAAGTAGTGATATTACACATGGTAGGACTATTGCACATAATGAAAAAGTTTTAGCACCTGATAAGAACATTGCACAACATTGCACATAATGAGAGTTGTTGAAACCTGGAATAATCCACATAGACATAATAATAGAAGTTATTTGAACCCAGAAATTTATAGAATGGAATAGAATACAATGGAAGACAATAGAAGATATTTAGAATAACTTTAGTCATTGTAATCATTTTAATCTAGTTTTTAAATCTATATAATTTTTAAGTAGTATAGCTTTAAAATAAGGAACAGATGTGGACTGCTTAAGCACTGATGTACATCACTCTGGATAAGAGCGTCTGCTAAATGCCATAAACGTTAACATAAATCTGTAATCTGTAAAGTAATTCGACTTATGTCATTGAATGATACATGTGCGATTTCAGTGTGACTGTGTTCATCTGGGCTGCATTAGTAGTTGTAGTTGTCCTCCTTTTTTTGTAATTTATCCCTTTAGATCTTATTCTTCTTCTTATTATTCTATTTATGTTCTATTTACATTTGAAAATTGTGTTTTTGAAAAAAGTTGAAAAAAAAAGAAGAAACAAATCTAGGCATTAAAATCGAAAGGCAAATTGAACTGAAATTTTGTTTGAATCGTTTACACCCCTAGTAATTAAAGGTTATAATTGTTGGTCTGGTGTTGTCATGATTTTGTTTTTTACTTCTCTATGTCTCGCCTGCCTATTTTCCCTCTATGCGTCTCGTCCTCTCTCACCAGCCTGTTCTGTTTATCTTCTTTTATTCTTTTCTCTTCTTTTTCCTCTCGTGTTTCTATTGCATGCTGCCAGTCGAACTCCCTAGTAAAGTGATGGGTAAGATCACTGTGCGATGCTCATGTTCTCCCACGTGTCTCTGTGTGTGTGTTCTACAGACAACTGCATTCTTATGAAATTCTCTCCTTCTAGTCTCCACTTCATGTCTGTATGTATGTGATGACACACAAACGACTCCACACTGTAATTTTCCACTTTTAAAGAATATAATCACACAAGAGGCTGTGGAAATGTCTGTTAAACGTTTGTGAATATTTTAAGATACGATAACCCTTTATTAGTCCCACAAGTGGGAAATTTGAAGTTTGCATGTTAGTGGGAAGTGTCAAAGGTATTTGTAATATACCTGCAATAGTGTTTCATTGTGTTTTACAACGAAAGACCATAGTGAATATATATGAAATAAATGCAAAAATGCTTTTTTTAGTGGTCATGACTGTGCAGGTTCCATTTAATGACCACAAAGCTGTCTGAGCTACAGTGAGTCAGTAAAGTCCATAATAAAACCAGAACAAAATGTTTCTCACTGTAGTTTTAAGCACACTGTAGTGTTATGTCTAAAGTTGGCTTCTGCCACCCCATGCTGGACACTCTGTGCACTGCACCAGCATATTACTGTGTAACTGTGTCTAGTCTATGTGTGTGGAAAAATGAAGCACACTATATGGACAAAAGTATTGGGACATCTGTTTTTCAGGGTTTGGGCTAGAACCCCTACTTCCAGTGAAAGGCAATCTTAATGCTTCACAACACCAAGACATTTTGCTTCCAACTTTGTGGACCCAGTTTGTGGAAGAACCTTTTCTGTTTCAGCATGACTGTGTCCCAGTGCACAAAGCGAGCTCCATAAAGACGTGGCTGGAGGAATTCAGTGTGGAAGAACTTGACTGGCCACACAGAGCCCTGACCTCAACTCCATCCAGCACCTTTGTGATGAACTGGATCGGAGATTGTGATCCAGACCTTCTCGTCCAACATCAGTGTCTGACCTCATAAATGCTCTACAGAATGCACAGACACAAAGAAACTCCAAAACCTTGTGGAAAATCTTCCAAGAAGAGTGGAAGCTGTTATAGCTGCAAAGGCGGCCCAACTCCATATTAAAGTCTATGGATTTGAATGCAATGTCATTGAAATCCCTGTTGGTGTAATGCTCAGGTGTCCCAGTACTTTTGTCCATATAGCATATCAGATCAGTGTGTGATTAAACTTTTTTCTCCTTTTCTGCAGGGAGAAAACCTGCCAGTTCAGTATTTCCCCCAGGAGGGCCGTATCGACAGGATGTACTTCCCTTACTACGGCAAAAAGGCACATGTGAGTAATGAAACAGGCTCTTTTTTTAATGATAATAGTCCTGGTGGTAATTCACAGTTACATTACATTAAATATGTGTATGTCCAGTTTTTAGTGTTTAAAATGGTTTGGGGACATTTTTTGGTGAAGATTTTGCCTATTAGAGTCATATTTGATTCTGGGATCCCCTCTGGAATCTTCTCTTTGTTCCATGTTCTAGCTTAGAGTAGATATCTCACACAAAACCACAAAAGATGTTTTAAAATGTATTGAAATATGGAAAAATGTTTTGAAAACATTTAAAAAATATTTCTTTAAAATGACATCAAAGGAAAAGAAGAAGTAAATAAAGAAATATGAAGGAATTTCTTTGTTAAGATCTTTATTTAAAGACCGTATTGTAAATGTATTTGCTCCACTGAACGCCACAGAATATCCTTCCTTCCTGCCATCATCAGACCTTACAACTCCTCCCTCTGTCACACATCCACACAATAATCTATGCAATAGCCAATTGCTTCTTGTTGTATATTTTATTACCGGGTTAAAAACTATCATTTTGTGAAGGACTATTTACATTTAATATCTTATGTCCAATAGTCTTCATGTGCAATATTACTACTTCAGTCAATATTACTTTTTCATTACTACTGATTTTCTAATAAGTACAATAACTTACTCCAAACGACCATTTGTGTCAATAGTTTGTGTCAATATAGTATTTATAAAGCTCAATATGAATATCCTATGCTATATACAGAAATGTATATAGCATAGGATATTCATATTGAGCTTTTTTCTTTCTACAGATTTTTATTTAAATTTGATCTAGACTTTATACTATATTGTTATTGTCTCTGTGTCTCTATGTGTTGTGGCAGTCATTACATAAGCAATTTCCTTCGGGATCCAAAAACTTTTCTGATGCTGATTAAAAATGTAAGACGTGACAGATGTAGGTGTTTCTCCTGCAGACGGGGTACGTGCAGCCTCTGGTTGCTGTGAAGCTGCTGCTGAGGAAGGAGGATTACAGCAAGGATCTGATGGTGGAGTGCAGGGTGGAGGGGTCAAACATCAAAAACAACGACGATCGGGACAAATTCCTCGGCCGCGTCACTTTCAGGGTGCTGGTGACTGAATAACGGGCCGCTCTCTCTCTCTCTCCCCTACACACTCACACACATGCGCACACACACACACCCGCATGCACACACACACAGAGCTGCCATCCTCTGAACTAGAGCCCGACCGAAATCAGCATTTTACCACAGAAACGGATACAGATTTTAAGGATCATTCCCAACTCCCAGTGCAAGTTAATGTAAAATGATTTTAAATCTCAGTCCTTTTTTGGCCATTTCTTTTAGTCCGTTTTAGTCCATAGAATTTTGACTCGGCTTAAAGAACGGCTGGCATTTTCAGATAATACAAAAAAACCCCCAACAAAAATAGAGATAGAAGGTGTTGTTCAGAAAGTGATATAAAAACAAAACCGTGGTGTAACACCAAAAACAAAAACAGAAACACCACAAGACTACACAAGTGCAGGCCGGACTACACAGAGTGCAAGAGGAACAAACAAAATTTATATCTATCTATCTATATATCTATTATATATAATATAATTATATATATATACATACTAATAACTGATTATATCGTCTCATATAAAACTGTCAGTTGCCAAATATTGTGCTCTTACAGACAGCAGAAACCATAATCATAATTAACCTTATAATTTAGTCTCATAGCAGCTGGATAATATTTATAAGTGGCATCTCATTCCTGAACATGCTTTTCTAACATAACATTTAAAATAACTGGTGATTTATCCATGCCAGTAAAGCTGTGGAACTTTAATATCTGAGATTTTTCACAACCAGACAACATATCGGTCGGGCTCTACCCTCTACGGCCTAATTGTCCTGCTGTGACTTCCAAAAAAACACTGACGGAGGTCACATTGAGGTCCACAGTGATCAACCCCACCCATACCGTGATCAGTCTAATTTCCTCTTACAATATGAGCCGTCCTCCTCTGTTTTGTCTTGGGTATCATTCACTAGATGAAAAGCACACGTCTATCAGTACTGTCTCGCCCGGGCCGCCTTTCGTCAGTCCCTTTTGAAATGCCGTTGTACCATTTAAAGGATTTTTGTACATATTGTGAATGAGAAGAGTTTTGGTGGTGACTAATATCCAGTGTTTTATGTGTTTGTCTCGTGCTGCTCTTTGTGTAGATTGTATACGTATTTAATGTAATCGAGCACGGTTTTGTCTCATCATAGTACACAATGTCCTATCACTGTAAAAACAAATGTACTGTTTTATTGTAAAGGGGTAAAGGAGGGAATATCTAATACATTTATGAAAAACTGGAACAAATATCTGTAACATAAGAGATTTCTGTAGCCTCTGCGTGGACTGGGGTTTGTGCAGATGCCCAAAGAGCCATTTAACATCTTGGAATAAAGGTTATTTTAAGAAATAATATGAGAAATGGTGTCATTCATGCAGTAACGCATTGGAACCACACGAGGGTAATACCAAAACACCAAAAGACCTTTTTATATAGATATTTTATATATATAAAGTAATAAATAAATTAAAAAAAAAAAAAAATATATATATATATATATATAATATACATTTTTTATTAGTATTTTTATTTATTTATTTCTTTATATATTTATGGGGTGTCAATTAATTACAGAAACCATAACGGGTTAGAAGCAATTAACGCTGATTAATCGCACCATGCGACTTTGAGGCGCTCTGTAAAATGAAGATGAGAATGCTGCTCGGCCCAGTGAGTGGAAAGTTTAGTTTAAAAACGGACAGATGGAACGGTTGATAGGAGTATCGTTCACTGCAATT
>JBBPCX010006180.1:0-18186 GCA_037974365.1 Hydrocynus forskahlii
GAGTAAGACAACATGCATAAAGAGGATGATGTGGACAAAATACTCATTTGCCTAATAATTCTGCACTCCCTGTATACGCAAATGTGTATTAGTGACATATTGGGTTTCCTTTCTTTACCTCTCAAAAGAAATAATAAAAATAATGGACGTATGTATTAAAAGCACACCTGAAGTATTTGTTGTCTATAGTCCATTGCCATTATGATGGTGAAAAGGCTTCAGTGTTTTTGGGATAAAATCATGGATTATATCAGTCACCTAGCATTGTCATCTCAGTAATGAATATCAGCCAATATTTTGATGATATTTTAGGAGATTTTACAAATAAACATTGTGCTTAAAAACATGCCATGTCATCTCCAAGTGCAGACTGTCCACATAAAACCCATCGCTGGGCCTGCAGGGTGAAAGAGATACAAGAACCTGTCTTATAAATCGGAGAGTGATCAAGGCGATGGAGCACTGCACCAGATCAGCTCTACCATCTCTGTAGGACATTTATACTAGGAGATGCAGGACCAGGATCATCAGAGACTCTTCTGTTTGACCGGCTGAACCTGTCTTTCTACCTCATTGTAGCTCACCTGCCTCTACCTCACTGTACCTCACCTGCCTCTCTACCTCACCTGCCTCTTTACTTGACGGTATCTCACCTGACTCTCTACCTTACTGCATCTCACTTGCCTCTTTACCTCAATGTATCTAACCTGTCTCTTTACCTTACTGTACCTCACCTATCTCTACCTCACAGTATCTAACCTGTCAATTTACCTTATCGTATCTCACCTGTCTCTAGCTCACTACCTCACTATATCTAACCTGTCAACTGGTGGCCTTGCACCAGCAATCAGAAGGTAGTAGGGTTCAAAATCCCAGGACTGCTAGTAGCACCACTGAGGTACCCTTGAGCGAGGTACCATCCCCACACATTGCTCCTCAGGTGCACGTTTCTGGCTGTCTGGTGCTTCACTTGGTGAATGGGTTAAATACAAAGGAAGAATTTTGTGCAGTTCACTGTGGAGTTTTCACGTCTGACAAATGGACACTTTACACTCTGTCTCACTGTACCTCACCTTCTGTCGGTCACTTCAGTGTATTTACATCAGCCAGCACGCTGCACTTTACAGAACACAGATATTCTACAATATTTGCACACTATGCGCAATATGTTTGGAATATATATTTTTCTATAGATTGTTATTACCTTAGTTTTAGCCATTTAAAAATTCTCTTTAATTTCACTGTAAACTATTTTGCACAAGTCTCATGGTCGATTCAGGGGCACATTTTACTACATGTTGTATACGTGCGTCACAAATAAAAAATCCAGGATCTTGGATCTTAGGAGGCAGGACTGTGATCGTGGTTCTTGTAACCAGATCACCACTGAGACACACTTCACAAGCTGCGATATGTGGCGTGTTTTGCATTTAGCATCTTTTTATCTAGAATAAAAGTACCTGAGTTGGACAAACAGGACACTGAACAAAAACGCTGGTCTGTTGGACTGTTTGAGGCGGAACGATTGTGTAGTGGTTGCTGTTGTGACTCGGACAGGATTTACGCACCTATTGGAGTCGTTCGGGGGGTAACGAGAGATGATAATAAAACACTTTCACTTTTGCAGCGGTTAATTGTAATATGAAAAGTGTGTCGGAGGCTCGATCGCTGTGATGGCTCAGGTCGGGCCGTTAGTGTGGGTGGTTTTGGATGGTCCTGTGTGGAGGAGCTGAGACCTTTAGGTCGATAGATTAGCCCTGTACTTTTTAAAAATACAGTTCTATACTTCATCACCCAGAGGAAACGAACGTTCAAAATAAGACTCTGCTCTTTTCAGTCTGTTTCTCCCGTATATAACTGAGCTCATTTTAACATCAGTATGAGATTCAGACCACTGTCTCTCTCTTATTAAAATCAGCTCCTGAGAAAGAGTTTCTCTAATCTTTTATTGTATCATAAATTATCCTGTACAACATCTGAATTTTGTTTTGTTTTAGTGTTCAAATTCAAGTTTCAGCTGCCAAAGTCAGACAGTTTTGAGATCCATATGGTTGTTAAAGCGAAGAAAACAGAGAAGCCAATGAGAACAGCAAAATAACTTCTGGCTTAAGTTTTGGGGTTTTTTGCTCCTAATTTCTCCTAAAGGGAGTTTCGGAGAAACAAGTCAGACTTCAGTAATCTTCAAATAAGAAGATGATTTATTCCTGATTAGACAAAAAGAAGACAGTTTTAAGCAGCAAACTCTTCCTCTGGGTATTTAAAAGCAGTTCTGTAGAGATGCAAGAGTACTGAGTTCTGCTTTAGCTGTGAAGGCCCTTGATTACATCCCTTGACTGATGCGTGAGACCATTTTATGCTTAGAACTGAATGTGGTTCAGTCTGCACTTGTTTTGGGTTCATGAAATGAATGTAGCTTTAGTTTTATTGTTTTATAGCAGGCTAAAGCTAATATGTAAAACAAACTCCAACGCTCAGTTTACTCCAGTCCACCCTTGAGATCAGTAATGAGGATAACAAGTATTTTTCTGGAACTTGTTCAAGACTGTTTTCATTCATATGGTTAATGATAACTAATAATGTCAGGTTCTTTAATGTTAATAAGATATACAGAACTGTACGAAAGTCTCGAGCCACCCCTCATGTCTTGATATTTTGCTTTGAATCACCTTGTTGGTTTTCTGCCTGTCAGACTGTCCTATCTTAGGCATATTGAGTAGATTAAATGAAATAAATTGGAACAGTTGTTTTACTGTGACAGGCTGCAAAGTGTCTAAAGATACAAGGAGCCTAGTAAAAAAAAAAAGATGTTTCAACCACTCAGCATTCAGCGCCATCATCTGGAATCATCTGCACCTATTCCTACACTGGTTTAGGACAGTTAGATGTGCTTTGTTCTGCTTATATGACTCATACATAGGTCACTGTGTGTCTTAACAAACAAAAATGTTCCTCTGAAACTGGTCAGGTTCAGGGACTGGACTGGAAATGAGAGTCTTTGAAAGTCCTTCAGGAAGCCTGGAGAACTGTTCCTCAAGACCACATTAAAAAACAAGAAAGTCTGGATCTTTGGAAGCAAAACATGAAGAAATGAGGGGTGGATCAAGACTTTTACACAGAGCTGTATATGGCAACTTTTGAATGAGGTTGTTTTCATCCTAAAGTTTGCATCAAATTCACACTGAGTTTCCATTTTCCCCGTTTTATTGTCTTCTAGGATTAAATGACTCCTTTGGACAAGTTTGGCCTTTTGCTCAAATTTGGCTCCGCATGCACATCATAAAATGCCATCAGGAGGAGTCGAGGAAACTGAAGTCGAGGAAGATCAACCAGTGCCCAGTTGTGCTCTCCTCATCGACAGTAAGACACGGGAAGAGAGAAAACTCCATCCTCACCCCTGCCTCCAGTGTGGGAAGAGTTTTACTCAACGCATTGGTCTCCAACGACACCTGCTCATTCACACAGGAGAGAAACCCCATGTCTGCACACAGTGTGGGAAAAGATTTACCCAGCAGGGCCATCTCCAGCACCACCTCCTCACTCACACAGGAGAGAAGCCGTACGACTGTCCACAGTGTGGGAAGAGATTTGCTCAGAAGCATAGCCTTGACAAACACTTGCTGGCTCACAGTGGAGAGAAGCCGTACGACTGCTCGCAGTGCGGCAAGAGGTTTAGCGACCGAAGTTCTTTCAAAACTCACCAGCGCATTCACACCGGAGAGAAACCGTATGACTGCTCACACTGTGGGGTGAGTTTCGTGGACTTGAGCACTCTAAAGAAACACCAGCGTGTTCACACTGGTGAGAACCTCTATTACTGCTCAGTGTGTGGGAAGAGCTTCAGTAACGTGACCAATTTCAAAACTCACCAGCGCGTCCACACCGGAGAGAAACCGTATCATTGCTCTCATTGTGGGAAGAGCTTCAGTCAAGAGAGCAACTTCAAAACACACCAGCGCATCCACACAGGAGAGAAGCCGTTCTTTTGCTTGCAGTGTGGGAAGAGTTTCACTCAGCGGACTAATCTCCATCAGCACCAGCGCCTTCACACCGGAGAGAAGCCATATTTTTGCTCACAGTGTGGCAAGAGCTTCGCTCAGTGGGCTAATCTCAAACAGCACCAGCGCATCCACACTGGGGAGAAGCCGCATTGCTGTTCCCAATGTGGGAAGAGTTTTACTCATAAAAATAGTCTTCAACAGCACCAGCGCATTCACACGGGAGAGAAGCCATATTACTGCTCCTACTGTGGGAAGAACTTCACTCGTAGGAATAGTCTCCTGCGGCACCAGCGCATCCACACAGGAGAGGTGTCTGCAGGGCCTCAGAATGTAGCTTTGTGAGTGCTTTATTAAAGGATCACTTATGAACTTCCCTCACGTCACTAAACCGTTTTTGCTCTTCAACAGGAGCAACATAACATGTACTTGGGTACTTATATAGGGTGTGTTTTGGATGTTTTACACATATGAAATGGGAACATGTGTTAACCGTCAAATATCATGGATTAGCCATGACTTTACTGTGCTCTCATGGGCTGGTGACCTGTCCGGGACCACCCCCACAAGGTGGGCTCATTTGGTTTTAACTACATTTCCCACAAGTGTGCTGGGAGCATCTATATTTTAAAATCAACTAGCCTTTTAGTAAGGAAGTAGTGAAACCAAACCTACCACTCCATTCCAACACTTGCCAAACTTTTCATTAAGGTCAACACAGGAATACCTCTAAGACTTTTAGGCTATGTTTACAATGTGGATTTTTCCTTAAATCCAAGTCTTGAGTGTTCTGATTTGGAGTTACAAGTGACCAAATGTTTGGTCAGACTTTTGTCGCATTTGCTTACAAATGCACATTAGTTGAAATAGTAATGATGCATACATTAACTACTGCAACAAGCAGAACAATCATGCTGTATTTCAACGACACTCGTTGAAGCTATAATGTGACAAAAGAACACATGAAATCTGGTCAAGCTGAGTTGCACTTCCAGGGACACAATTTAAGACATATTTGGAACTGGCTACATATGTGGCTTGAATCATTTTGGAAAACGTGTGGCTTTCATGTTTCATGTGGCATTTTGCTGTCTTATAATCAGATATATTATAATCTGAAAAATAAAAATTAAATAACCTTTCTAAACAAGGTCTTTAAATGCCATCTTTCCAGACAGGGATTAAGGCTAGTCCGGAACTATTTTTCTCTTTGAATGGAAAATTTCCATTCAGAATACTGTTTAGTCCAGGATTAGGCTTTATCCCTATTTAGGAAACCGCTCCTAAAAGTATCCAGTTTTCCAATATTTTAGAGCAGCGGCCCCAACCTTTTTTGTGCCACAGACCAGTTTCATGTAAAACAATATTTTCAAGGACCGGTGTAGATACAACTAAAAACAAATTGCATTTGTTTTTTCACACATTTTGTGGGCTAAATTTTTGATGTACCATATCACGTGACAGAGACGAGGGTTTTCTTCAAAATGAAAGATCTTTCAGACTCTGATAATCAGTAAAATATTTGTATTCTGTCTTTCTGTGCGGCCCGGTGCCGGTCCGTGGCCCAGTGGTTGGGGACCTCTGTTTTAGAGGACATAGCTACATTGTGTGAACAACATGGAATGAGTTACTGCAAATCGGTTATTCTGTTTTTTTTTGTTTTTTTGTGAATTAAAAAGTCTCAATCTAATATATTTGTAATCAGTGAATAATCATTAAACTTTTCAGATTAACTATATTATGAGTGCTGCTATGTTATTTAAAAAGAAAAACTATAGAGAGTTCAACATTATGATACAGGTCAGGATATATTTTGGAAATTGAACTGAAAATCAAACTGAATTTTTCTCTGATTAATATTAATAAGACTTAAAAATACAAAAGGCTGCAAAATGCAAATGAGCCTCTAACCAATCACAGTGTTTCTAACAGGGTGCCCAATCACAGCTCCAGGTGAGTTACTGGGTGTTCTGATCAGTCGCGGTCTTCATGTAATCCAAAAACAGTCTAATTTTAACCATTAAAGGTGCTGGTGAATCGGTACGTGAATGGGTGAAACTAAATTGCTATAGCCAGGATACAGAGATTATTCAAATGTGTTGGTTTTGAGACATCACAAAAACTGATTTCAGTAAGGGTTGTTTTAGTGGCTTATTTTCCTTATATGGACTGTAAGGGTGTGGGGGGGACTAAATGAAACAATACTGAATATTGAAACATATACTGAATATTGAAACCTCTTACTGATATCACAGGAACCACAAAAAGCAACAGTATGTGTGTAACAATATATCACAGTATTATGAATGAATTCTGTTTGGTTTGGTATCATTTTGTAGTGTGAGTGATTTTACTATCTGCAGTAGTATTGCACAAAGTTAGAGGTGACACCCCTGTTAAGATGCATCCCTGGGCGGCTGACCAGTCGCCCATATCTAAATCTGATACTGATAAAATGTAAAATTATCACGTCAGAAGATTATAAGGCTCGAGGGTTGGAAAGGAAGCTGCTAAGTTTGGAGATAAAATGTGGGGCCATGCCAAAAGATAAGATAAACTTTTATCACAGTTTCAATATGTAGAAGTGCAACTGCATTACTGACATTTTGCCCAAATCGTGCAGCTCTAGGGTCCCATGTCTTTAAACAAAATAATAACAGAACACCCCCTCCCTCCCTCCCCTCCTTGTGACAGACGCACGTGCCAACAGGAGCATGCGCACTTTACCCCAGTGATGAGTAGGTCGGCATTTACGTTTAGAACGGCTGTGTTTGGCGGAACCATTGTTTGGTGGTCTCAGTTGGGACCCGGACGGGATGTAAGTGCATAGAGTAGTTTCTGATCAGCTGTGTTGGGGGAGACGAGAAATGTAAGTAAACAACATTTATGTAAAAAGGGTCCAAAACTGACGCGTTTGTCGGTTTGGTGCAGACTTCCTGATGAACACTATAAGGGCAGAGATGGAAGAGTGGAGTGCAGTAACCCTGATTGGTGTTTTTGTTTTATTCTTGGTTTATGTTGCTCTTGTCTTGTTGTTGGCTTGTATATTTCCCTGTATAGTCGGTAATACTCACTGTAGATCCTGTTCTGCATATTGTTGTTCTAAATCTGTCAGTCATGCTGTCCAGCAGCTGGTACCAAAATCAGAGAGAGCATCCCTGCTGCACCTGCATCCTTGCAGTGCAGTACCTGCAGGACATTTAGACTTTAAGCTTTTATTATTGATTTTCATATATAATAATGATTTCTACATATCATATCATATACATATCTAAAACTATGTATAAAACGGGAGTGATCTGTGCCATGTAATTAAGGAGATGTGAAAATAAGGTCAGGTCTGTTGGTCTTCACATATTTAAGCCATTTGTCCCACTGTAAGTTAAATTGTTCCAATGCTTGATTAACCAATGCTGTTATCTTTTCCATTTCGTAAATATCCCTTGTAACTTCCATCCACATTTTCATAGTAGGGCTTTCCTGTGATAGCCATTTCTTGGTAACAGCTTTTCTCCCAGCCGCCAGTAATATATTCATTAAATATATATCTCGTATCAGTCACCCATTGTCTAAATATCCAAAATATATGGTCTTACTTTCTAAAGGTATATCCCGTGCAAAAATATCTTGTAGGGCCTAGAAATCTTGTGGATTTCTTTCCAATAATTTTTAATAGCATGGCAGTTCCAGAAAATATGATAATGATGAGCCTTTTGATGTCCACAATTTCTCCAGAAGAGTGAGGGATTACCATTGTAGTGAGAAGTCTGAATCGGTGTAATGAAATTTCTTATTATAGTTTTCCAACCAAACTCCCTCCATTTTTGTGATCTAGTGCACTAAATCACTCTTTTAAACCATTTGCACTACTGATCTGATGGTACAGCACCTCAAATCTCACACACAGCAATGCCACTGCACTATTGTTATTGTCTATTAAAAAATCTATTGTCTTATTATTTTGTATTCTTTATTGATCCCGGATTAAATTGTTTGTTACGACTGCACAGACACTCAGAAACAAGAACAATATAAAATATAAAGTCTAAATAAATCTAAATAAAAATCTGTAGAAAAAAACTTCAATATGAAAATACACTATCCTATATACACAAATGCTTGATACAAGATAAACCTTTATTAGTCTCACAAGTTGGAAATTTCTGTTGTTATGAGAGAAAGTGGACAGTACAAAAGTACGAGCAGCAAAAAAACCCCCCATCAGAATAAAGCTATACAAAACAGTATAGTCAGGGGTTGACATAAGTGGCACGCAGGTACACATGCACGGAATAAACAGTAAAATGCACGGCTTTTATGATGGTCCACTCCTGTGTACTCAGGCTTGTCCCTCAGGATTGTGGGAAGAATTGTGTTGAAGGCACTAGAGAAATCAAAGAACATGATTCTCACAGTGCTCTCAGCGATCTCCAGGTGAGAGAGGGAAAGATGTAGGAGGTGAATGGCGGCATCATCCACTCCAATAGCAGGCTGGTAGGCAAACTGAAGTGGGTCCAGTGATGAGCTCACCAGGGACTCAAGCTGAGCAAGGACCAACCGCTCCAGGGTCTTTATCAGGCGGGATGTAAGAGCCACCGGCCTGTAGCTGTTGAGGTCCTTGGGACGTAGAGTCTTCAGCACTGGGATCACACAAGTAGTTTTCCAAAGCTGTGGTACTCTCCCCAGCCTCGGGCTCAGGTTAAACACATGCACTATTACCCCACACAGCTGATGCGTGAAGGACTTGACAACCTCTGAGCTGATGACATCTGGACCGCTGCCTTCCTAGCGTTGATCTTCCGCAGTTTCCTCCTAACCTGGATGGTTGCATAAGACAGACTGGAGCCATGTGCTGAATGTGTGATGGATGACATGGTTTCAGGGAAGGAGCAGTGAGCAGAGAGTGTGGAAGCGGTGTAAAGTGTAGAGGAGATGTGAAATATCTGAGGTGGAACAGAGGTGGGGGTGGGAGTGTCTGTAGCAGATGTTGCGGACTGTATCAGGGAGGGCAGTATGGGAAGAAGAGTGAAGTCAAGTCAAGTAGAGCTTTATTGTCATCCCAGCAATATACATATAGTACACAGTGAGACAAAATATTGTCCTCCTGGGCTGTAGGTGCAACATACAACACACTCACAACACAGACAAACATAAGGGGAAGAAAGAGGACTGACTTAACATTAAACCTATATGTGTATGAATATATCTTTGAATGGGCTACACCTTAAAAAAATAAATATAAAAATTATCAAAATACTAAGGGGACACACAGCAGGGAGACTACAACCATACAGTACTGTATGCAGACTTGTAGATATGAGATATATATAGATATATATATATATATATATATATATATAATTGTATTTACGCATATTTGTACATAAATACACATAAATACACAACCATACCTACATACCCATACGTATATGCATACATAAACACATGCACACATACACATGTATTTATGTATACACACATACATATATCCACATACATACGTAGACCAATGCATATATATGTACACCGTGTGTGTGCACACACACACACACACACACACACACACACACACACACACACACAATTATAGCCACATTACAGTGTTGTATACAATGGAACAGTATAGTACAACAGACTACGAAAAAGGAAGAAAACAGTGCAGATGTACAGAGGGTACCTTGTAAGTTGTGCAAATGAGGCATATGTCACGACTGTTATTTGCAAATATAGCTAATTGCAAGTAATGCATTATGTGAGCACTGCTGACGTTTACATAAATGCAAATGTAAACATTTACTCCTTTTGCAGTGATAAAAAGTGACAAGGTAGTGTTACATAGTGCAGAGCAGGGTGTGCTGTTATGTAGAGTTATGTTGTGTAGGCCAGGGTGTGGAGTAAACAATAACAATGACACTGAACGCCCACAGCAAATAATAAGGTCTGCACTTCACTTTCATGAATTCCACCAGCGATGAGTAGTGTTTGGAAATCATACCTGTGTTTCCACACCGTTCTGTGTTGATGTAAACACACAGACCGCCCCCATGTTTTTCCAGATCTGCCCTCTGTCCACATGGATAGCATGCAGCCCCAGTATCTGAATGGCTGCCTCGGGGATGTTGTTGCTCAGCCAGGTTTCCGTCAAAATGAAAATGAAGCAGTCCCTCATTTCATGATGTGCAGCTCTCTGTAGTCGGATGTGGTCGAATTTGTTTTCCAGTGAGCAGACATTTGCCAGTATGGTGGATGGAACGGCCGGCCTGGTTGGGTTAGCCTTTAGCTTAGCCCGGATGCCTCCTCGCTTACCGCGCTTCCGGGCTTGCTCACACTGCTTGCGGTGTCTCTTAGCTGGAATGGGCGCAGCAGGCGACTCTGTCAAGTTTTTGTCTTGAACTCTTTCATTGATTTGTAGAAGAGTGCAGTCTTTGTATGTACGTTTATGTTTGCGGCATTTAGCAGACTCTCTTATCAAGAGTAACGTACATCAGTGCTTCTTTGTACGTCTTTGTATGCCTTTCACATAGTTGTTTAGATCGCAATAGACTATCGGTATGAAAGAAAAACTATGAAAAAGCACAGATTTTTAGATCCAGAGTAGCCGCTGCCATCTTGGAACAGTGTTGGGGCAGGGGCAGGGGCAGAGGCAGATGAATCAAACATGTTGAAAATGTGATTCAGATCATTTGCCCACCTCACATCCCTCACCGGCAGAGAGTTCTGTTCTTTGTGGCCTGAGATGGTTCTAAGGCCTCTCCAGACTCGGCTGACATTGTCTGCTGAAGCTGGTTTTCCATCCTCTGCCTGTAGCTGTCTTTCCCATTCCTTATAAGTCTTTTCAGCTGTCTCTGCACCCTTTACAGCTCCTCCTTGTCTCCTGATTTGAAGGCCCTCCTCTGCTGCTTGAGGACGGCCTTGATTTCTGAAGTAATCCAGGGTTTGTTGTTTGGAAAGCACTGCACAGTCCTGGTGGGTACGGTGTGATCCAGACAGAAAATATTGTAGTCTGTAACGCAGGACCCAAGGCTGTCAGTGTTCTCCCCATGGTCATCACAAAGCACTTCCCACACAATAGACCCAAAACAGTCCTTTAGAGCCTCCTCGCTCTCATCCGACCATCTCTGCACTGTGCGGGTGACTGCTTGCTTCCTGCGCACTAAGGGCTCATACACAGGAACATAGTGTTTGCAGTCCGCTTACCACAGAGTGGAGAGAGTCACAGGCTTCCTCCACATAAGCCGTTATTGCGATATGCGAGAATTCCCTGGGGAGGTAGTATGGTCGCATGCTAACAGCTGTCAGCTCAATGTCTCTGCTGCAAAGTTGTTCTTTCACAGTGATGTGCCCAGGGTTACACCATCTGTTGTTCACAAACACTGTAAGCATCATGATGCCACACTGTCAGAATCCAGTCTGGTACCGCCGCTAGCTCGTCCATCTTTTTGGGGCGAGATCTTACATTCCCCATGATTATGGAATGGAGAGATGATCTGTATCGTCTCACTCTCGGGCGACAATGCTCCCTCCCGGCGCGACACCCCTGCCTCTTCCTCCTCAGCTCGCTGGGGCTGTTGGGTCTGTCCATTGGTAGCACTGCCGTGGGGCGTAGCACTAACAGCTGATCTCAAGTGTAAACAAAGGAGCCATGCGCCAAGTCTACAAACACGGGCGAAAAAAGTGAAAAATACCAAACAGAAATGGCCAAAACTAGCACGAAATGGTAGTGCATGGTGTCACATTTAAGTGACTAGAAGCTCAGAAATGAGCAGAACTGCTGTAAGAGGCTGCCACTCGCTGGGGGCGCTGGAAGTTATGAATAAATATCATAGATTTCTCTTATCTTGCGTTATCTTATTGCATGGCCCCACACTTTATCTCCAAACATATCAGCTTCCTTTCTACCCCTTGAGCCTTATGATTTTCTGATCTGATCATTTTACATTTTATCATTATCAGATTTAGGTATGGGCAACATGGGCAGCTGCCATGGGCAGCATCTTAACAGGGGTGGCACCTCTAACTTTGTGCAGTACTAATACAGATAGTTAAATTGGTCACACAACTGGGTCGGCTGGTGGCCTAGTGATAAGGGAGTTGCCCCTGTGAACAGAAGGTTGTTGGTTCGAATCCCAGGACTGCTAGTGGCACCACTGAGGTACCCTTGAGCAAGGTACCGTCCCCAGACGCTGTGTTTCTGACTGCCCATTTCCTAATTTCGTAAAAGCAGAGAAAGAACTTATTATATAAATAACATACAGTGTGCTGTGGTGTGTTTACCTGTGACTACAAGGGGCCACCTTACAAAATGCTACAAAACCAAACTTTTAATAATACATAATACTGCGATATATTGTTTCACACACATTGTTTCTTTTTCTGGTTTGTGTGAACTCAGTAAGAATAACATTAATCCATCGGTACACCTAGTGAATTGGTTTAGTCTTGAGTTTTGTTGGCAACAGGGTAATAGTATCATAATTTGATCCCATCTTTTATTTGTTTCTATCTTTGTTGCTTTTTTTTGATATTGTGTCTATTTTTTTATGCATTTTATCTTTGTTCTAGTATTTATTATTTTTTTGCATTGTTCCAAATACAAGAGTAAAAATTACGTTTAGTTCCAGAATTTTTCCTTTTTTTGGTTAAGGTCGAAGGGATGGTTCACCCAGGGCGTCAGACAAGCTAGAACAGCTGATGCATGTTATACACTCTTGGTTGAAGTCAAACGGTAAGCAGAGCTTTTCTGTAGCTGTTCCAAGACTCTGAAAAAATCTTTCACCCTACATAACAGATGGTTTATGTTTAAATATTTGTTTAATATTTGTATTTGTTGTGTTTAACAACTATGTATTCAATCACCAACATTTGGATCTAAAATAACATTGAATTTCTTTTTTGTTCCTTTATTCATTGTCTTCTAGAAATAAATGACATCCCTGGGCAAGTTTTGTGTTTTGACATTAAATGTCCAGCTCAAATCTACCTCCACAAATGCATCAGAGTATGTCGCCAGGAGGAGTACCGCAGGCAACTGAAGTCGAAGGAGATCAGCCAGAGACTCCTGGTACTGTCCTCACCGACACAAAAAGAGGGGGTAAGCTCCCTATTCACCCCTGCCTGCAGTGTGGGAAGAGTTTTACTCAACACATTGGTCTCCAGCGACACCTACGCGTTCACACCGGAGAGAAGCCGTATATCTGCTCACAGTGTGGGAAGCGGTTTACCCAGCCGGGCCATCTCCAGCGGCACCAGCGCATTCACACGGGGGAGAAGCCTTATGACTGCCCACAGTGTGAGAAGAGTTTTACTCAGAAGCATAGCCTTGACAAACACTTGCTGGTTCACAGTGGAGAGAAGCCGTACGACTGCTCGCAGTGCGGGAAGAGGTTTAGCGACCGAAGTTCTTTCAAAACTCACCAGCGCATTCACACCGGAGAGAAACCGTATGACTGCTCGCACTGCGGGGTGAGTTTTGTGGACTTGCGCACACTTAAAAAACACCAGCGCACTCATACCGTTGAGATGATATATTACTGCTCAGTGTGTGGGAAGAGCTTTCATCACGTAACTAATTTCAAACTCCACCAGCGCGTCCACACCGGAGAGAAACCATATTGCTGCTCACAGTGTGGGAAGAGCTTCAGTCAAGAGAGCAACTTCAAAACACACCAGCGCATCCACACAGGAGAGAAGCCGTTTTACTGCCTGCAGTGTGGGAAGAGTTTCACTCAGCGGGGTCATCTCCATCAACATCAGCGCATCCACACCGGAGAGAAGCCTTACGACTGTCCACAGTGTGGGAAGAGTTTTACTCGGCAGGATTATCTCCATCAACACCAGCGTGTTCACACTGGGGAGAAGCCCTATGACTGCTTACAGTGTGGCAAGAGTTTTACTCAGTGGGCTAATCTCCATCAGCACCAGCGCATCCACACAGGGGAGAAGCCGTATTACTGCTCAGAGTGTGGGAAGAGTTTTACTCATAACAGTAGTTTCCTTCGGCATCTGCGTGTTCACACAGGAGAGAAGCCTGTGCGTGCCTTGAATGTAACTTTATGATTGAATACAACCAACAAAGTACACAGAGTATGCAAGGGATGCAACGGTACACAAGGACATCATGATTCGATATGATTTTGGTACTTTTGTAAAAACAAACATTACCCTATTTGATCTACTAACAACCAAATTACAGCCAAACTAAAATGAAACCCTGCATAATAATGGCATGTTTCACTTTTTCACAGTTTCATGAATTTATAATAGCATAGCTTTCCATAATCCAAGCATTACCACGCAGACACTACTTTTTAATACAAATAAGAACAAAATACACAAACAGAACAATCACATGCAGTCATATCTGGTCATTCAGGCAGGTCCAGCTGAAAGGTCGAAATGGCTCAGCACATCATTTCATGGTAGTATAGAACAAAATAGTAACATAAATCTATGAGAGCACTGCCCTCTTTTTTACCAACCCCTGCATTGCATTGGACATACATGGCCTCTAGCAGCTTACTGCTTTAATAAACATTCAAATTCGGTCCATAGCACTCAAAAACAAGGCCAGTTTTACATACACCTAATGAACATTACTCTGAAAATAATTATCATTTTTAATTTACAACTCATAGCCCACCCTTGTTAAAGTCTGTGCAGTGAGCCTACTTGTTTCTCTAATTTCAGTCACATATTTTAAATATTGCCTCCATGAACACTATCAATTTAAACATATTTAATTACATTATATTGCTCTTCATAAAACCTAAAATCGAGGTGGAAGGTATATGGGCCTAGATATTGCTTGTTAAAATATATAAGCTGTTTGCCTTTTGTGAAATGATGCCAAAGTTGAGTGATCAAGTTTAAAATGCAGGTTTCCAAGGGCACAACAGTTGAGTTTAGGAACCCATGGGACTCATTAAACCTGTGTTAAATTCTTAACTGTGGTGAAGCTAATGATTGGACAATTTAACCATATTTTTCGGATGCCATCAGTATTTTCTTGTTTAAATAGCTTTTCAGTAGTGAAGCTATTTTGTTGATCAAGCGTACTCCAAACTATGTATGAATGTTCATTTATAATACTGTGTATTCTTAACAGGGGCAAATGACCCAAAACATTGGGTGATATGTACATATCTGTATTTGATCTAAACCAAACCTACCAATGCGTAACAGCACCTGCTGATGATGTTTTCGAGTAAATTCAACCATGGAGGTCTTTTGAAAGGCGTTTGTGGTGTCATACATGTGAATTCTCTCTCTCTCCCTTTACACAGTTTACGTGTATGTGTATTTATGTATGTGTGTGTATATTTATATAAATTAGGGCTGGGCAAGTTAACGCATTATCGCGTTAATGCATTATTTACTTAACGCCAACAATTATTTTATTACGCATTAATGCAGTTTTTTTTTATCCTTTTATTTTGAAAGTTTGTTGTTTTTTTGTGCTGGCAGCATGCAGCTCTCAAGGTCTGGGCTGGTTTTCGTAGGGGTCAGCCAACTCATTACCTTTGTCCATATTATTTGAACAAAAGTAATGGGAAGCATGACCATTACACCAACAGGGACTTTAATGACACTGCATTCAGATACATAGACTTTCATATGGAGTTGGTCCCTCTTTGCAGCTGCTATAATAGTTGTTCTGGACTCTGAGGGGAACTTGTTTTTCTATAACAAACTAGATAAAATGTGAACGCCCTGCAGTGGCAAATAGCTTTGGTTTTATATTTGATTTGATTACCTTAATGTTTAAGTTGAGATTTACAAGAAATATTTGAACTGCAGCTGTGTAACTGTGTTAGAGGGAACACTGCTGTTAAAAAGCACCTTATTTGTTCAAAGTTTTTGCAAATCGTTGCCCACCATTTATATATATGGTAAACCCCGTCTTATCTCATTATGTTCCAAGAGCACCTGCTTATAGTGAAAAACCGCGAATATGTGATGTGGTAAAACAAATGCCAAAAAATTGCTATTTTTATAGTGTAAACCCTAAATATGCCCCCAAATATGCTCCCAAAACACTTTAATTTCATTTTAAACACAGCTTAATACATTACCCTTAAAAAATGTAAAGTTAAACCCATATCTGTACTGTACAGTTTATACTGAACTGCTGTCTCCTGCAGTGCTAGAATGTAAAATTACCTATATTGCACCTGTATAGACTGCACTATAATTAATGCACGTGCATTTTCTTTGGTATAAGCAGGATAAATACAGTAATAATTGAACTGAAGTTACAGTAATAAAAATACAGGGCTTTATGAAGAACAAAACGAAAAACGGGAGAACACTCGAGATAGCTCCACCCGAGATGCGTCACAGGGCAGCAGCCAATCAGGAGCAAAGAGAAATAATTAACGTTCTCGGATTGGCCACTTTCAAACCTCCGCCTCTGAGTGCAGGGGTATTTCACCGTCCCAAGAGGTGCTTTCTCTGTGTTCTCTGGACAGTACCAAAAAATTTATAGTTATATTTTATATGGAAATTTTGCTGAATTTATGTTAATAGTTGTTACAAATTTAGTAAATTATATTTTTCATAATAATTTAGCACTAAAATGCATGAAAAATTCTACATTGCCACGAAAAAAGCTGTGATGTCTGGGCCTCATCCGCCACACCCTCTCGTCCTTGTGCTGGTTGTTTATGTTTGGGCTCATTCCCTTCGGGTGTCTGATTGCCTTGTTAACCGGAGCGCCCAAACATATAAACGACCAGCAAGGGGATGAGAGGGCATGGCGGATGAGGCCTGGACGTCACAAAAGCAAAAAAGCCCGTCAGATATCTGCTGTTTCTGCTTAGGTGTGGAGGTTTCCGCAAACAATTATTAGTTTGGTTCTCAGAAAAATCCGCGAGAGACTGAAGCCGTGACTGCTGAACCGCTTATAAGCGAGGGTTTACTGTGTGTGTGTGTGTGTGTGTATATATATATATATATATCTGGAAAAATGAGACCACTGCAATTTATTTTTAAATCAGCATCTCCATGAGTATGACAAACATTCCATGCCAGTGTCAGTTAAATTCCTGCATAAGGAAAAGTATAAAAAAACACTGCTGTAATCAACACTCTCTTCTTGGAATGTGACCAGTTGGATGGCAGAACACTACAGAAGTAGGTCAAAGATAATTATTGCCATTTTGTTTGAGTGAAAAGAGATTCTGTAAACACTGCATCATTTTTCTTATTTTGATGTTTGTTATTATCTTTACAATTATGCTTTAAAGAACAATATTTTATTTGGAATATTGTCAGCAGTTCTTAAAAACTAAGGCAAAGCTGTTCAGTTCAGTACTTGCACAAATAAAAGATAAAACCTGAGAAGCAGAACATTTTTGCAGTGGTCCCTTATTTTTTCCGTGGTATAAACAGGTAACTACAGTAAAAAATTTGAGTAATTTTTAGTAATAAACATACAGTAAATTAAGAATAAAAATAATAATACATTTTATTTATAGGCGCCTTTCACAACACTCAAGGACACCACACAAATTTACAAAAGTAAGAACAGACAACAAAAAACAAATACAGTAAAAAATACAGCAGAGCAAAAAATATTAAATAGAATATGCAATTTTAAAAAAGTGCATCTTGAGTTTGGACTTAAAAGTATAAAAGCAATTAATATTTCTAATGTCTGGGGGTAAGGAATTCCAAAGCTTGGGGGCAGCACAACAAAATGCCCTGCTCCCTATAGTGACCAGACGAGCAGAGGGGACAGTAAGATGGATAGAAGAAGAAGATCTGAGGGAGCGAGAGGGAGTGGCGATGTGAATAAGGTCAGACAGGTATGGACTAGCATAATGTATAGAGAAGAATTTTATAACTGATTCGTAATTTTACCGGAAGCCAGTGTAGCTGCTGCAGAACAGGGGACATATGATCAGTAGAAGGGTTTTAGTGATCATTCAAGCAGCAGAATTTTGAACAAGTTCTCTCTTGTGGAGAAATTTGTTAGTGAGACCAAAAAGAAGAGTTTACAGTAGTAAATTCATGAGACTATGAACAAGAATAACAGTGGTATGGGGAGTGAGGGAGGGGCGGAGACAATTTATGTTACGTAGATGAAAATATGCGGACCGAGTGATGTTACTGATATGAGACTGGAAAGATAATGTGCTATCAAGGATGACACCCAGACTCTTAACCTGAGGAGAGGGGAAGACATGAGAGT
>JBBPCX010006191.1:0-18186 GCA_037974365.1 Hydrocynus forskahlii
TTCAACTTCAGTTACTTTATTTCCATTCCACAACAGGACAACTCCGTGGTTACCATCATCACCGCCACAGGTCACCAACAAGAAAAAAACATACATACCCCGCGCATGCGCACCTGTGTTCTCGGGGTCAAAGGGTAAAACACAAAAGGAGAAAATATAACTTAACAGTTTCTACCTCAAGAATCAGTATGAGGCTTACCTGCATGCCTGAATTACCACACACTCACCTCAGACCGTGTCCACCTGTTGAGTGCTCTCAGACAGACTTATTTATGTGGTTTCTGACACGGTGTGGTGCACTGTTATCTATTAAAAGGGGCTTAATTATGTAACACAGCCAAAATTCAAAACCTGAATGGTTAAAGATGGAACTGTATGCGTGTGTGCGTGCGTGCGTGTGTGTGTGTGTGTGTATGTGTTGATGTTCACCACCATGGTTTATTACCGGTAGCATGTGTAAACCATGGCAACAACTCCACAGAAGAGAAGAGGTTTTGTGGCCTGAATCAGCAGATGGTCAGGAAGAGGAAACTGCTGCAGAGAGAGAAAGAGAGAGAGAGAGAGAGAAAGAAATGGAGAGGAAAAATGAAAAATGCAGGGAGAGAGAGCAATAAAAAAGAGAAAATTTAGAGACAAAGAGAGAATAGTTGAGAGAGCATAGAGAGCGAAATAAAGCGAGAGAACAACATAAAGAGAAAGAAAGAAATGAAGAGAAAGACATGCAGTGATGGAAAACATTGAAAACAGAAAATCAGAGAGAAACTGAGAGAGAGCAATCAAGAGAAAAACAAAACAGAAAGATAGAAAAATGAAGAAAGAGATAAAACAATAGAGAGAGAAAAACAGAAAGAGAAAGAAAGAAATGAAGAGAAAGAACGAAATATAGATTGAATAATAGAGAGGGGGTGGGGGAAGAAGAGAAAACAGAAAGAGAGAGACATTGAGAGAGAAAGAAAGAACGACATAAAGAGAAAGAAAGAAATGAAGAGAAAGACATGCAGAGATGGAGCAATAAAGAAAGAAAGATAGAAAAATGAAGACAGAGATAAAACAATGGAGAGAGAGAAACAGAAATAAAGAGAAAGACAGAAATGTAGCTTGAATAATAGAGAGGGGGTGTGGGCTTTATAATATACAGAGAGAAAAAAAACAGAAAGAGATACGATAATACAACTGAGAGAGAGAAAAATAGAAAGAGAGAGAAAACAAACAGAGATAAAGAAATTCAGGGGGTAAAAAAACAGAAAGAGAAAGAAAATCATGGAGAGGAACACATACAAAGAGAGAAGAGAGTAAAAGCAGAAAGAGAGAGAAACTGAAAGTGATAACCAATGAAGAGACAGAGATTGAAATAGGAAGACAGAGAGAAAGTAAATAAAGGGAAAGACAGTAAAGGAAAGAAAACAGAAAGGGCAAAACAGAAAGACAGAGAGCTGGAAAAGAGGAAGAAATACAGAGAGAGAGAGAGAGAGAGAGAGAGAGAGAGAGAGAGAGAGAAAGAAGGAGAGAGAGAAAGACATAAAGAGAGAGGAAAGCAGAAATAGAGGAAAATGAAGAGATGGAGAGAAAACAATGGCCAGAGAAAAACAGAGAAAAAAACTAAGACAAAGTAAGGAATAAAAAGTAAAAGAGAGAGAAAACAAAGAGAAATGGAGAGAGGAAGAAATACAAAGAGAGAGAGAGAAAATTACATAGAGGATTAGAGAGATGAAAGGATGAGAGCGATTAATGGATGAGTAGCATTGAATTTAGCAGTGAACTGTGTATCCTTGCAAAAGTTTATAAATTGGAAACAGTGTGTAAATGGTCCTTCTATTCCTCACTCAGAACTACAGAATTTACATATTGTTGCTTTATTAATGAACCTCATACGTCTGAAGTGGCAGTTTATTAGTACTGTTATGTTGGACCATTTCTATTGGTCCATTCATCATTAACAGAAACATGAAAGATGAACACCAATAATATTAATATGAGGATTCAGTCACAGTCGATGTATTTGAATGGTATTCAAAGATGTCAAGAACCCCCCACACAAACTATCACTGAGTTTTCTAAACTATGAGATCAGTACAGAATCTACAAGTACATACGGTTACATTTAGCATATGGTTATTAATTAGCTTGTCTTTAGCATAAAATTGGCAATATTTGGTATTTCGACTGTCAAATGATCTTGCAGTTTTGTAGGTCCAGTGACATTCAGATGAAAACTACATATGGAGGTAACAAAAAAACCCATGGGCTTGTTTACGACAGTACAGGACAGTTTCAATTTCCAAAAAGCACTGTTCGTTTTGCTTTAATCGATTTGTAATATGGGCTGGACGCCAGCTATATAGTGACACACAACTTTAGAGGGATCAGCGTGTTTAGAAGGTCGTTGGGGATTAAGGAACAGTTTATTTTACAAAGTAAAAAGAAACATTTAGTAGAGCCGTCCTTTTTGCTGGTGTTGGCCGTATGTTAGAGGCGTGGGTACACTGAGGCAGGTATTGACTGAGGCTACACAGGGGTCAGTTGCCATGGCACTGAGTTACTGTCTCCACCTTCAGTGAGTAAGACAACAGAGGGGGCGAAAGAGAGAGAGAGAGAGAGAGAGAGAGAGAGAGAGAGAGAGAGAGAGAGAGAGAGAGAAATGGTAATGGTGATTCCCACTCTGGCAGGCTGCCACCTGAAGCTTGTGAGTAATCAGTTGGGTGTATATATGCGTGTATGTGTGTGTGTGTGTGTGTGTTTGTCTGTGTGTGTCTGTGTGTGTGTGCGTGACTCATCCAACCAATGCTCCGACGGTGTGGCCTCACCATTGTGGCTGTAATTAATAGCCGCTGGCCACCAGGGTCAGTTTTCTGAGCTCAAGGCGCCTCCCTGAGGCTTTACAGGACAGTGCTGCTGGCTCAGCTCCAGGTGGGCTCTCCAGGCCTGAAGGGGGCGCTGGGGTGAGGGAAAATCTCACTGCCTTCACATGGTCCTCTTTCTCATTTGTGTGATTGTAATTACTCAGAATCAGAAGACTTTCTTAATCCCAGAGGAAATTGCTTATGACTGCACAGACACACAGACACACAAAGACACAGAGACAAGAACAATATGAAGTCTAAATAAATCCAATATACTCACTGCAGAAAATACTCAATATGAAAATATACTATACCATACACACAAATGCTGGGTATAAATACAATAGATAAGTAACTTACAGTTAAAGGGGACCAATTACTCAATAGGTCTTACTCAATGATGGTTTGGGGTGAACTGCTGAACTACTGTATTCCAGAAATCTTCCTATATCTCCCAGAGTTCCTAGCACTCCCAGTGGATGGGGGGTGAGGCATGGTGGGAGATGAACAGTGTGGTTCTGGAAGTAGGAAGTAAAAAGTATCTATTGTGAGTCAGTTAGCATTCGCTGCTTTTAGCAGTTCAAAAGGTGATGCAGCTTTAAAAATCCACACTGCTGCAAGGAAATATGGTGTTTATTCTGAGAAACATTTGCATATGTGATGGAATCACTTCAAACAAGGTTTCAAGATGGACTTTGGAATCTGCAAAATATCCAGGCGGAAACTATTTATCAGTTTTATCAGTTTTGCAGTAAATATCAGCTCTTGTAATGTTTATGTAGCATATATGTGGCCTAGTGGTTAGGGAGGGGCCCCTGTGACCAGGGTTAAATGCAGGGTTAAATACACTACATTTAGATGTAGTGTACTGAAATTAGATATTGTTATGACGTAAACTGGGATATGATAGTGCCTGAAGTCTACAACTTATATGCAATATTTAGCAGTTTACGCACAGTAAATGTGCGGGTGTGGCACTGCTGAATCCTGTAGTTCATCTACAGGAAACACCAACAGTTCACAGCTGAGGTAAAGTAAATAATAACAGACAGTGGTTCGGCATTAGGAGACAAAAGCATTTACTGTAGATGTTAGAACATTGCTACGAGGATTTATTTGCATTTGACTATTAAAGCACGAGTGATGGTTGATTGCATGTGCGGTGGAAGCACCCATGGTGGATTGGGTGTGGTAAAGGGGCATTTGGCAGATGCCCTTATCCTGAGTGATTTACAATCATTAGTCACAGGGACAGACCCCCTGGAGCAACTGTGGGGGGGGGGGGGCACTGAGACTTAAATAGTTGCTCATGGGCGGTGCAAAACGCTTCCTCAACATGTCCTCAGGCAACCGCTCGGCCTGCAAGAAACATTCTGGATCCATTGTGTCATTCCAAGATTTGTAATGAATGAAAGGCCATTTGGTTCAAATAGCTCATTCGGTAGAGAAGCTTAAAGCAACGGTTCAGCGAAAAGGCAAATTTACATATTTTTCCCCTTAACCCAACATGTAGCCGATTAGCCAAGACATGTTCGATGTCAGACGTTTGCCTCGTTAGTTTTGCACTGAGGCTTGTATTTCTTTTTAGCAGAGGGGAGCCCTCAGGGCCTTCTGGATCATCAGAGAAGGCTTAATGATGCTTCAGAGCTGTAATTTTTTTGTTAATTTTTTTTCTTTGAAAACGATAATCGTCCTTGTGTATGTTCCCCTTCATGCCACCACAACAGCTCTGGCCAGTTGAAGCACCGACTCCACAAGACCTCTGAAGGTCTGTGGTTCTGCACCAGCAGATCCTTTAAGTCCTTTAAGCTATAAGGTGGGGCCTTAATGGATTGGAATAGTTTATCCTTAGACAATGTTTTTCAGTGTGTCAGTAGCATTAGGGAACACTGTAACCATGAAGGGGGGAACTTGGTCTGCAGTGATGTTTAGGTGTCAAAGTAAAAGACACACATGCACATCCAAAGATCCATATGATGTTAAAAGAAAATGTGATGCTTCATTTTAGGCCACCTTCTTCCATCGCCCCAAGGTCCAGTTCTGATGTTAAGGTCCATTTTGGTACACAGGGGTTAGTATGGGCGCTCTGACTGATCTGAGGCTACACAGTCCCATACACAGCAATCACACTCTAGCCATCACGGTTTAGCCTTCGTCAAAATCCTTACATTTTTCCACTAGTTTCAAGAACGGACTGTTTACTTGCTGACTAGTATATCTCACCTCTTGATAGGTGCCATTATAACAAGTACTACCAATGTTAGTGGTTTCATGTTGCCCTCTAATGCCTTGTATGGCTTCCTCTGATGGGTCTGCATTCTCTATTCATGAACCTAACATTAGGGGAGCATATTTATTATTGAAACATCCTATTAACAGGTCTGTAAATGGAAAGATTTGTTGACAATGTTTTTTTTTTGTTTTTTTTTAAGTTGGATTGAAGCTGTATGTAGGATCAATATACAGGGTTGAAAGCAAAGAGTTTTATGTTAGAAATGGTTTTTCCATGTTTTTCCACTTAGCCCATTATGCAGCATTGTTCATTTATAGATGATCCAGCATTTCTCAGGCTAATATCTGGGCATCACTGTATGTTGTTTTTCCTGTTAATTATTATTCTGTTGCTCTAAGGTTATTTTTACAGCCCCCAAGGAAGTGCCGCAGAGGTGGAAGTAAAATCATCAATAGAAACACAAAAACTTCTGTCTGAAAGATGAGACCTAAACCATTGGAGAACTGAACCTGTAATGCCCACCCATTGCTCCAACCTAGAAACAAGGATCTCATGGTATATGGTGTCAAAAGCAGCTGTTAAATCCAAAAGCACAAGTAGTACAGAATCACCAGAGTCATTTGCTAAAAGAATATCATTAAAAACTCTTAACAGAGCAGATTCTGTGCTGTGGTGAGTTTTAAAGCCGGACTGGAACACTTTCAAAATTGCGTGTTCATTCAGAAAAGGCTTCAGTTTAGCCAGAAAAGGTAGCTTCGAGATAGGCCTAAAGTTTGACAGAACAGTAGGGTCTAGACCTGCAGAGGTTATACAACAGCATGCTTAAATGTTTTGGGCACCACACCAGAAATTAGGCTACTATTAATAATAGAAAGAATAGAGTGACCCAGAGTAGGGAAAGCCTCCTTAAAAGGTCGAGGGGGGATACCATCAAAAGGGGAACCCGAAGGTTTCATTCCAATAACCAGCTGCTCAACAAAAGGGAGAGAGACAGGCTCGAAGTGGTCAAACACAGCCGAACAGGGTATTAAAATCGATGTATCGACAGTAGGTGGTAAAATTAGGGACCTAGTGTGTACCACTTTCTCCAAAAAGAAGTGAAGAAATTTATCACAGGCTTCCACAGAAGCTTTCAAAGGAACGGGTTCCTGAGAATTAAGGAGAGAGTTCAGTGTGTAAAAAAGAATGCGGGGATTGTGAGAGTTAGTGACAATAAGATCAGAGAAAAATGTTGATCTAGCAGCTTTCACAGCTTTTTGATAACACCACCAACATTCTCTTAGCATTTCAAAAGAAACCTGCAACCTGTCCTTTTTCCACTTCTGTTCAGTGCTCCTGCACTCCCGTCTAATAGCACGGGTATTATCATTTAACCATGGCTCTGATCTGGCCTAATTTTTAGTGGAGCTACCAAATCCAAAGCACTTTGGCAAGCAGAATTAAACTGAAGTATTAGCTCCTCGGTGTTGAAGGACGCCGAGGGTTGAAAGGTCCGCTCACAGTTAAAAGTAGCGGAGAACTGAACAGCAGTGGAAGGTTTAAAAACACGTCAATGCCGAGCAGGAGTACAAGGTTTACCAGATTGAAAAAAGGAAACAAGATCAAATAAAACAGGCATATGGTCTGAAAACACTGCACCACCAATTTCCAAATTAAGAACAGATATAGCAAGTGATAAATCTAATGTGTGCAAACGTTCCTGAGTGGGACCATATACAGAGTGGATTAAATTAAATTTTAGTCCACTAAATCTAAAAAGTCCTTCACCAGGGGCTTGTCCGGACAACACACATGAATATTAAAATCTCCAACAATAACCACTTGGTCATATCTTGGCATAAATTCAACCAAGAAATCCGAGAATAAATTCAGGAAGTCCTTATTATACCTAGGTGGCCAGTAAACCACCGCATAAAACAGCACAGGAGAACGACCCAACTCGAAAAGGTTTATTTCAAAGCGAGTTAAAGAGGCCTGTGAAAACAGCTGCTTGCAGTCATACTAGTCCTCCTCCACGACCCGAGCACTGCGGGGAATTAAAATACAGGCAGTCACATGGTAGGAGATCAGAGAGAGCGCTGGACTCACCAGGAGACATCTAAGTTTCAGTTAAACAAAGAAAATCCCCGAGAAGTGAAAAAATCCTTGATGATTAAAGTTTTGTTCATCTGTGATCTGGCATTCACCAGACCCATCCTGATAGGAGCCGGGTCTATCACAGCAGTAGCGAGGGGAGCGCGCGCCAGAGGCCGCAGATTCTGAGGATTCACTCCCCGCCAGCGCAGGTGTAGTGGTCGTGGGCGCGGAGGTGGACTCCACTGAGGTGAGCCGAACACGGGTACGAGCCAGGAGTCGACAAGGTCCCAGGAGCGCCTGGACACAGAAAGGCGAGGACCCGGTCCATGTTGGGCCAAAAAGACCTTGGATGAGCGAGCTACACGAGCCCTTAGCTTCACCAGCCGCCCACCGCGCTTCCCCCGCATTTATGGATAGATGAGCCTGGAGCTCGGTAGAGGAAAGCCGGTATTCCTGATAAGAATGGAGGAAGAGAATTTCGTCCTTCGTTGTCAAACTGTTCCCATTTTACAGCACACAAACAAAGCTCTAGAAGTGTTTGGCAATCATACGTCAATAGTGAATTAACATTATGTATAGCACACAAAAACAACACAACAAACACAAGTAGAGAAGACAGCGACAGACGGCAGGCCGCACACCCTGGCGCCATCTTGTCATGGGTCCTGGAGGAATGTTGTTTCACTGTGAACTGCGTAAACAGTTGAAATGACAATAACCACATACTACCCACCACTTCTGTGATGTACAGGAGTTACCACAGACAATCATTTTGTATGTTTCCTTGTTATTTAAAAAGAACAGAAAACCCAATTGAAACACACTTATAACTGAAATGTGGTTGGAAAGTGGTTGGAATTCACTAATTGCACTAACAGATATATATATATATATATATATATATATATATATATACACATTTTTACTTATATAAAAGAGCCTGTAAACCATGTTAATATTTCAGTATATTCCATATAAGGAAACTAAGCTTCAATAGTGGCCCAATTTTGAATTTCATAGAAACCAATATAAATGATATTTATCCACTGATTCAAGCTAGAGCCATTGAGCCCCTTCCATTCATGCTGAAGTTGCTTTTTGAATACGCACAAATGCAGGGCAGTCAACCAGAACAGAGGTCATTTATGTGTGTATCCATACACTTCTTTCTAATTAGTGAATTCTAAATACTGAAACAGGTGTTTAATTGCACACACACAGCTTGTATAATCTCCACTGAACAGCACTGGCAATAAAATGGGCCGTTCTGGAGGAGCAGCACATGAGCCTAAGGTCACCATATCCAATGACAAGCATCAGCTACAGGGGAATTTACCACCCAGCACTGGGCTGTAGATGAGTGGAACTGTGTTCTATGGAGTGACGGAGCTCCATCTAGTACATTTGGGATGAGATGGAATAGCATTTTTGATCTAGAACTAATTGTCCAACATCACTACCTGATTTCACTAATGCATTTAAGTCTGACTGCAACTGAATCCTCACAGTAATGTACATTTAGTGTAAAGCCTTTGCAGAATAGTTGAGGGTGTTTTTGCAAAAAAAAAGAGATAAATTCCTTATTAATACCCTTAATTTCTAAAGAACACTGCATGAACAACATTGCAGCAAACTTTTGGACGTATAGTGTATTATAGCCTTAATCCTTGGAACACGAGGAGTATGAATCCATGCCAGAAGTGCAACAAATATTAAATTGTCATCATATGTGAAAACAACTATTTATATGGAAGTTTCCCTGATTTGTGTTGATGCATGAGGTGTCAAACCTCATGCTGAGCTTTGTTTGGTGTTCCTATGTCACATAGAATCAAAGTTATCATAATATAAAAAAACATGTAATAATAACCACTATAGGGGTTTAAAAATGGCGTCAGACATAAATGGCCATAAAGAACAAAAATGCCCCAATTTATTTTATTTCACAATAAAAAATATTGCACATGATATTTGAACACAGGAGAACATTCAGGGTAGTTTCCGCCCACAAGTGAGTGGAGAAAACCCACCAAGGGAGCAAGGCCCAGAGAGCAACCGAGTGTCTGTGCGTCAGGCAGAAGCACAGCAAGTAGCTGGTGTGTAGGAGAGTAAACACCGATTTTAGACTGTTTTACACTGTTTTTATTTGTTAAAATTAGATTTTACTAATATGCTCTGAGTTCTAAGAGTTAAAAGTAAAGTAACAATAACAGCCTGGTTAGAATAGGAGGTAAGTCCAGAACTTCTGAAGATGATCTGAAAAAATAATGTATCACTGATAAAATAATGCTTTGATTGATATATAATGCTTTGATAGACATAACTTCAGTGGCATATACTAGATTGGCAAGTCATTATGCCATATTATGCCATTCAAAATATGTTGATCTAGAGGTAAAATCATAAAACACACAAACCTCCAAAAAGTATGCTTTGGACCAGCATCTATAAAATGTACCCTACCCTACACTCTACAGAGATAAACCAAATGGGTTCCTCAGAGTAATTTCACACGGAAGAATCAAGCATTGTTTTGTAAGTCCTGGTTCAGGAGTCCTGGTCCTGCTCAGTACCTTCATTTGGTATAAAGAACCTTCGCAAAATGTTTGCATAAGGCTCTTTATCAGTTCTCCCAAGAACCTGTACTTTATGGGGAGGTTCTGCTCTGTTTACTCAAAACACACATGATAGATAGAAGTTAATGCAAGGTGGTTAAAGTCAATGGATTTTCTATCATTTTGCTAAGTACACAGGAAGGTATCAATGCCGTTCATGTCCTTGCTAACTAGCCACACATTACAGATATGTCAGACAGAGATTTGATGGAAAACTACTGGAAAATTCCTTTAAATCATAAACTGAAAGGTTCTTTAGAGCTCCTGTAACCATTTTAGAACCTTCATTTGTAATAGTGTGCACATAAAACTGAACAGAACTGAATTTTTATTATGAGCAATGACTCAGCTTTCCAAAGAAACTAGTTTGGCAATTTCATTTAATTAGGTATCTTATTTTGGTCTTTTTCAGATTATTAGTCTCTGCCAGTGCAATACTTCTTAGTGTGAGCATGATTTCTGCTGTGTTTTACTGCGAAATGATTTACATTTGAAGCGGCTCTCTTAAATTGCACTTTGGCAATTAACCAAGTGTGTGTGGCATTTTGAATTCCCAGTCTCGCTTCTGCTGCATAAGCAACGACATGCAGATGAAATACACTTTTGTCTTAATTCTAGGTGCAAACCCATGATAATTGTTGTTTTTTTCCCCCCACATAAATTTTGGAATGCAGTAATAGATGCTTCATGTTTGAGGAAATGCAAACAAAGCAGCTTTTTGTGTATTTAGTTTCAGCCTGCAAATTCATCCAACGTGTAATCACAGGCAGCTCTTCTGGGGCAGGTCCTTGCTGAGAGAGTGATATCTCATTTTAGACAGGCTTATTGTTCTACAGAATTACAATAAAAAGAGTTATGCATATTCTTTGCCTGTTTAAGTCTTTACCAATTCCTATCCACTTGCTGGTCTCCCCATCACACTCCCCATGGCTTTCACATGCCTCTTCCAACACATATAAAGCACCACAGCTTTTCTTGTCGTTAATGCAGCGTTATTGTACAGTTCAAGATGCTTGCCAGTTTTGTTACAACTAGCATCATGCTGAGTGTGAGGAATGCCCATACAGTCCTACCAACCTGGAGAGTGAGGACAGTTATACTTTCTGGAAGCCCTGACCATGGATGGCTATGACATTAAACATATGTCACTAATCTCTCAACAATAGTGCATTCACATGCATCTACGTCTTCTTCTTCTGTTGATTTTTCTTGACATTTTTCAGTTTTTTTTTAGTTCTATTGACACCAAACCAATTCCTGGAATGGCTGGTCTGATCACTGCTGGTGGCCTAGTGGTTAAGGAGTTGCCCCTGCAATCAGAAGCTTATAGGTTTGAATCCCAGGACCGCAGCTGATACTACTGAGGTATCCTTGAGCAAGGTACGGTCCCCACACACTGCTCCCCAGATTTTAGCATAGCTACCATTTTCCTAATGTTTGCTACAGGGGTAACTTTATAGGCCAAAGTTTTTTCACTCAACTTCTGTCACCATAAAATAAGTACATTCGCAGCATCCTTTCAACTAAGTTCACCTTGCAACCACCCAAAATTCCATTGTAACTGGTCAGCAACACCCTAGCAATCCCCTGGGATACCTACCTATCAAAATGCAAGTAGCTACCAGGACAACATAGCAATCACCTAGCAACACACTGTCAAGTATATGGAATACCATTTACCATTAACCATCATGTGCATGTGTAAAATAGAGGTACATTTTTTGTGTATTTCTGAATCAAACCATAAGAAGTCACACATTGTAAGCAGGCTGATGTGCAGAAGTACAGCCAAGCAGTTTGGCTTAGCTTTCCTACTTTTCGTCTGTGTCAACATTGTATTATTATCTATCATCTATTTACACTACAAAGCATCTACACATCAGCCAAAATTAAATTCAAGCTAAAGAAGAAAGCTGCAGCACTCTGTAAAACAAGCTGAAAAGCCAAAACAATTGTCTTGGAAAAGAAGTAGGTTGGTTTTGTGTCATTTAAAAAATAATAGTCATTGAGAGGAGGAAACCATGCATTGCAGGGTTGGCCCCTGTATAGAGGATGTTGAGGCAATAACCTGTAATTTAAATCAGAACTTGTCGGAAGCCCAAAAGGGAATATATTAACATTTAGTCATCATTTAGCCAAATATTGACCCTTCAGTGGGGGAGTTTTTTTTAAACAGTTGTACCCATTGTAATGCCATTTTTTTTGCTCTTGCGCCAGTGTTCCACACTAAAATTCAACAGAATGTCAACAATTGTTCTTGTATTCACTCTGGTAATGCAGCCTGACCACAGAGCAGCTAAACATCTCCTTGTCGCTGATGTTCGCCTGCATGCTGGTGTGATTCATTTGACTCTGACTTTGGGTAGTTGGACAGGACAATTATGTTTGTTGTACAGCTTGAGTTGTGGTTTCCATGCTTACAGTGCCATAGTAGTGATGAATGAATAAAGGAGTATATAAATACAGTTTATAAAGGTGTGTAACCAAAACAACATCTGGGTCATTTGCCAGTGTTGCTCTGATGCTGTAGTCTTGAATCTCCTTTAACCTGCAGAGATGATCGCCAGTTAGAAGCACTAGAATGTTCATTACTGAACATTTCAAAACACACCTGTGTGAGAGGTTGCTCTACTGGAAAATAGCTGTGCAACCGTGTGACGATACACTCTGAAGGTTAATATAAAACATTTAAACAGCATGTGGTCGTTGTTGTTATTAGGAAGTCTCTAATTTACTATACATCAGTTATTCAACCAGGTTGAAATTGAAATAGTTTTGCAGTTTCCATATATGGATGTAGAAAATCATACTACATCCATACATCATTTTAAACACTGTTTTTCCTCTTCATAAACTCTTATTTCAGCTTTGATATTATGTCAGTGTTTATAAAGCTACATGACATCTGCATGACAACTGACCTAAACCTGCAATACAATTGACAAAAACGTGCAATAACATTTATAACAATAAGCGCTAGTGTTTGTCAGTTCTAGTGATATAATGTCAAAAAGGTTTATGTTAGTTGTTATGAAAGGTATATGCAGGTGTAACCTTTTGAATACTGACCTTCACTGAAGTGTTACCAATTTAGTTTACCTGGGTGTGAATCTCAAACACCACTCAGACTCCCATCACCCAGACCGCACACTCATAAACAGCCCTGACTACTACAAGATGCATTTTCTTTCCATCCGCAATGAGATTCGCTGATAAAGAGCATGAAACAGAGCATGGATGAGGGCCTTTTATTCATCCCTTCCCTTGTCGGATGAGGACATAATCACAATGAGGAAATCATGAGAGTTGTTTCCATGCATAATGCAATTTAATTGAGGCAGCGAACACAAGGCTGCTTTTAAGGAATGTGGAAAATGCACTTCAGCAGCACTTATGATCTGGAGGGAGAGAAAGAACGAAAGAAAGAAAGAAAGAAAGAAAGAAAGAAAGAAAAAGAAAGAGAAGAGATGAGAGGAGAAGAAAAGAGTAAATAAAAAGGGCAAAAATGACAGATAAGAGAAAGGGAGGTGAGTGAGAGCAAGAGAGAGGAAGAAAAAAGGGCAAGGACAAATAGAGAAGGGTGAATGAGAGAGAAAATGAAGGACTGGGTGTGAGAGAGAGAGAAAGAGGAAGTAGAGGAGTGTGGAACATGCATGGAAAATGTTTTAGGTTGAGTGTGTAGCAACTGCTTATACCACTGCTTACACATCATCTTAACATGAAAATCTTCTTCCCCTTAAAGCTTTTTGAGCTCCAAAAAGGTGGTGCTAAATGGGGCTAAACTCTCAGAAATGCCTCATTACTACTATTCCAGCCTTCACCATTTCCACCAAAATGTCAAATATAAATTCAGAAACTTTTTGAACATCCCTCGAAGTTATCAACACCCTCGCAACCACGGTGGATGCCATTTATTAACATATGTTTTACCTTATGTGGTATAGCTTTACAGTGTCTATTTCAGGGAAGAGTCCCGGCATAGAGCTGTTTTACATGTCTAACAGCTGAGGGAAACCTTGCTAGGCTTTTCATAGTGACATATCTAGGACTTCCAGAAGGCCTAGAGTCACATTTTTTTCCGGATAAAATTGGTCCCACTTATTGTAAATTAAAACGGGATTCCGCCGTCACTTCTTAATTATGTTGGTGGTTAATCTAATGCATTGGGCCTCCTGCCAGTTTCTGAAGGCCAACCTCATGGTAGAGCTGGCTTTGCTCCATCTACATAGATAGAAAGAAAGAAATCCTTACTAGACAACTTTTGTGAGAATTTAACCCTTCATTTAACCTAAAAGTTAACAATAAAAAGACTGCTACTATAGTACGGTACAAAACAACACCCCTGTAGCTGATTCAGCTGGTAAATAGTTTTAGTTGGTAAAAATAAGATCATCATTGCCAAAGAATGATTTTGGAAATTGTGCATATTTGTTAAAATGATGGAATGTTTTTATATTTTACTTTTATTTTTCCTTGAAGTTAAACTGGAAACTTTGCACTGCAATTTCCACAGAAAAAAGTCAGTAAGTATGGAGAGGATGTGTAATATTTATTGAAAGGTTCTTTAAGGAACCATAATTGGTTCTTCTGTGGCATCATATGAAGAACCCTTTTTCACACTTTTATGTTTGAGAGTGTAGGTTGTTGGTTGTGGGTCAGTTGTCACAAGGTTCACGCATAATTTAATTTGAGAAAGAAGGTATTTCAGACGTCCTGGTCTGAATTTATGGGGCATCACTGCCGAATGGAATTGCTCTGATGATTATGGTTTCATGGCCAGTGTGAAATTTATGCTCCACTCATAAGGCCCGTTACAGTAATTAAAGAACAGCACCAGCCTATCTGTTCCTCTTAACCCTTGGAACACGAGCGGCACAGATCTGTGGAAAAATGGAAAACTGTCGTCATACAAGAAAACAACTATTTATCTGAAAGTTACTCGGTTTCTGTTTTGATGCTCGAGGTATCAGATGTCATTCTGAGCTTTGTTTGAAGTTCCTATGTCATTTAGAATCAAAGTTATTGTAATTAAAAAAAGATGCAAATATCCATAAAAAACTTTTATTTTAGGTTTTAGATCTTTAGAACTTTCAGGATAGTCTCCACCCACAAGTGCAAGCAGGGGTAAAAAAAAATAAAAAGAGAGCCCTTACTGCTCCATTATAAGAAAATTTATTATTAGTGTCCTTCTCCAAGCTTGTTGAGCTATTTATCTGAAAAGTATGCAGTGCTGCTTTAAGTGACTTGGAGGCGAATGTTTTCACCCTCCCAGCTTCGTTGCAAGTTGTGTGGGTGTCAGAATCTAAGTACAAGATCCAGTTCACCTGAGCTCGGTTTTAGTTACCTGACTTTAGTTATGTACTACCAGTATAAATACCCCTGTGTTAATGTTTCTACCTGCAGACTGGGCATTCCTGTTATATATTTTGTTCTATCATATATTCTTATTGTAGTATATTCTGGGTTTTGATTCAGGTCTGTAATGTTTTCTCATTAGATTGCCTTGCTGGACTTGAAGTTAAATAAAAAAATTAAAAAAAACCATTTTTGATCAAATTGATCATTATTATTGTGACAGCACATAATAAATGCAATCGAATAATGCATTACATTACTAGTTATGTAATCGATTACATTAACTTTCAGTTTACATTCATGACAAAGCTGTAAATGAAGCGTAATCCTTCTACAGCATTTTCAATAAAATTTAAATCATAATAGAATCCAGGAATGGGATACTGACTGATCATTTAAAATCCAGACCTTCATCTTGACTTGTTCTTTGTTCTTTGTTTTTTTTTTTACTTGTAGCCAAAATGTGTTTGACAACCATTTCTGAACACAAAAAATTCCCTTCATGTGTAAACGAGCAAAAATGGTCAAAAGTACAAATAAAATTCAGGCTTCACGTTGGATGCTACTACTGTTTAAAACTATGTGACATTTTTAAAAGTTTGTACTGTCACATAAGCAAGTCAGTTTGAGATTAATTAACAACTAAATGTGGTTTTGCGGCAAGCACGCAATGATTTTGCACAGTGATAAGTGGTCTCCATTACTTGTTAGCTGCATTAGCCTTGTAGCTTCAGTGCAAGGCTGAAGACGCAAACTTAGAGTGAACAAACCTTGGATGACTGGCTAAAATTATGGATATTTGATTTGGATTTGATGCAGTCTTCACATAATTTCACCTATCTTAACTCTTAACTTATTATCTCTTAGCTGATTGTCTACCAAGCATCAAAAAGGTGCACTCAAGTCACCCTAATATTCCCCAGCAAAGTGGGCCAGTGAACAACAGATTATGATTCCACAGAAACTTGCAGGAAAGTTTACCCATCAATCACTGTATGTCTCTTGAACTGCATGTGTTGCTTCATATGTTTGATGATGACATTGCAGAGCATTCTAAGTGCATGTATTTTAGTAACTGCAGTTCATTTAACCCGCATCCAATAGTCACTGTGTGGTGAATGGAAGGGTGCTGCTTAGGAACCATTTGGAATAGAATGCAGCTTATGACCATCTTTGAATATCCTTAGAATCAACTATAGCAACAACTGAATTACATCCATAGCAACAACTGAATCACAGAGAAAATCATGTCATGTGAAAGGGAGCACCCTATGGGTTCAAGAGACTTTGTCAAGTGACCAATTAACACATACTAGGATATCATAACAACTCCAAACATAACAACCAGTCTTATCCTAAGAATTTAATAAAGCAATAAACCACCAGGGGTAATTCTTTAGAGTAATTTTATCATGCTTTAGTTATGCCTGATAATATCACAGCCATGCAGGGCTTGTTGCTTGCCCAAAACAGTGAAAAAATCATTAAAAAGTCACTGAATTTATTAGTAAAGAAATGATCATTATTATTATTCTTATTCCACCAAGTTCATTTCGAGTAGGCTATCACTGCTAAGCAGTCATGTATTGCTGAACCAGGATAAGGACCCTTAGACAACTTTAGCCTGTTAGCTGTCCACATAGTTGATCAACTAAACTCTCTGTTTTAAAAAAATGAGCCACTAATATCTTATGCATCCTGATGCCTCGTCTACCAATATGCTTCTCCAGGCAAGCAAAATAATGGCACAGAATTCCAATTGCTAATACAGAAAAGAGCATCAGCACAGCCAGACTCTTCTCACCTCTTCTCAAAGGCTGCTCACAGAAATGGTGGAACTTCCCCTGAACACTGGAACTGCTGAGACCTTCACTGTCTTCAAATAGAAACCCTCCTCTTCACCAAGCACTGAGGATAACATTTACATATATATGTAACAAACTAACAACACAAACTTCAAAAATTAAAATACATAGAGTAGTGAAGTGTTGTCCTAGCATGAAAAAGTGAAGCATTGTCCTAGCATGAAAAAAGGCCCTAAAGCGTGATCGCAGCACGTATTTTGATTACATTGTATATTGTGTTGGATATGAAAGGGTCCTGGTGGTGGATTAACTCTATTTCTGGTAGAATCTTAGTCTATTAGCAGATGTTCATTTTAAGTCTAGGTTTACTGGTGTGAGGGGTGTGTATTCTTGTGGACTATAAAGCATGCTAGTCACTCTGGATAAGAACATCTGCCAGTAGCTGTAAATGTAAAGGAATTCAACTGCTTCTAATTCAGTGCATCTAATGTAATTTTAGGACCAGAAGCATCATGTTATAAGCTTATGTCTATTGTATACATTAGTCCAAGTCTGTGCTCATTTGAAGGACTCAGGATAGTTCTTGGTAGCTTAGCTGTGCATTCTCTTAAGGATTAAGTCTTAAGGGATCCTGTTAAACCAGAGTTTTCTGCATGCAGACCAGTGTCATGAATTAGACAACAAACATATACAGTATACAGTATTCTTCCTCTAAAATCCAAAATTGGAAACAATGCCTCAGAAACTAAATGTGGCATGTCGACATTTCGGACCGTGGCTGAAATTTAGAAATGGCAGGGTTGTAAGGGCGCCAAAGTACTTGTCAAACACCGTTCTCCCTCTACTAATCAATTTATGACAGGCAAAGGTCCGCGTTTTACATCTGAAATACATGGAGCTTCCAGGAGCCCCAGGGATGTGCCATTTGGAGCTGGTCTTGCTGGGTGCTCAAACAGTCTGGGCCAGTTGAGCCCCAAGGCCTTTTGTGCCATATTAGGCCCATAACAGCTGCTTTGTCCTGAGCCTAATGCAAAAAGGGCACCAACACAAATGTGGCAGCAATGCAAATGTTTCCCAAGCCCCAAAAGCTGGCAATACTACAATATTATAATTTCCATGAAAATATCCTTTAGCAAGGGCAGGATTTATATATTTATATACAGTAAGTGGATTGGGAACATGAATACAACTAATATCGACTAACGCCATATAGCCCTAATTAGATCTTCACACATAGATCTGCATAAAAAATACACATGGAT
>JBBPCX010006202.1:0-18185 GCA_037974365.1 Hydrocynus forskahlii
TTTTGCTATAAGTATTAATAGTTTTAGAAATTGTGCTATAAGAATCACAGTTAGGGTTTAAGCCATCAGAAAAAACTAATAGAATCCAACCTGTTACTGCAGCAAAGAAGGGAACAAACGCCCTGTTAAAGCTCTTAATTTTAGGTCAAGAGCGCCATCGTGTGGCGCATCTACATAACACACTACTGAACTGTTTCCTTAATCGGACCTTCTTCAGGAATCGATTCACTCGCAGAAAGATAACAACGAAATGGTCTATTCATCGACGACCTCATTACTAGTGTTTTATTACAGTCTTTAAGTTACTATTATGTTATCAAATCTAACATTGTTACTGCTACTATAAAGCCTTTGGCCTTTTTCATTATTGTAGGTAGGTCAATCTTCTTTTTTTGAGTAATAATAAATGTTTAGTCTATTATGGTCTAGAAAAATCAGTCACGTGCTAATCATTTAACAACAACAGTTGTTATATGGCCAGAGCAACGTTATCTCTCAGGGAAGTGAAGCTGTGATATAAAACCAGTGATGCATGAAGCCCCTCCCTCTTTTTTCTCTCAAAAACCGAAACCCGTGAGAAAACGTTTCCCTTTTCAAGAAATGAAAGTTACTACGAACCACAGAAAAGGGAGGGAGAGAGAGGGCGGGAGGGGGTGGAAGAGAGAGAGAAAAAGAGAGATAGAGAGAAGCAAGGCATGCTAAGGTTAAATCACTTGACCCTGCTCATGCCAGGTGGGGTCAATGCAGTTCAACGTTAAGCTAGAAAATAAATATCAGCATGTCAGAATTAGAATCAGCATCAGAATTGATCCTGGAGGGAATTACTTGTGTAATGACTGCACAGACACACAGACACACCGGGAGAAGATCAATATAAAATAGGAAGTCTGAATAAATCCAATAAAACACCTGCAGGAAAACCTCAATGTGAAACACTATGCTATGTACACAAATATCTAACTGGTCTTCAGGGTGCACAACTTCCATCCTACTTGTTTTATTTCATTCGGCTTGTTTTGCACGTTTTAAACTTTTTGCAAGTTCTGACATTTTTTTCCCTCATAAACCCAGATCTTTATCACCTCGCCTGCACTAATCTCTGTGCGCGACGTTAAGGGGGCGTGGCCTCCTGAGCGTGTGGAGCGTTATTCGGTGTCAGTGAACAATCCTGTATTGTTGGATGCGCTCAGCAATAAAAGGCCCCCACTCCTGCCCCCACTCGCTAGTTTCGTTTTGACTCCACTTGCGGGGGTCTGATTCACACCGAGCCAACCACGCTGAAGAGTCAACGGGTAGGTACATGAGGATAAACTTTTTTATCTTATTTTTTTCCTATTAGAATTGATTTATTTCTAAACGAGCTCGTCGTCTTATCTCCACATTTTGCACTGCTAATTGTCTTTAAGAGACCTGGTGGAGGAAGGAGGCGACATTGCTCAGTAATCCTCGGTTTATTATGGAGGTGGTGCAGATTTTACCAGTTTTATTAATAGTGTTTATCACCGTGTGGTTTTATTTTATCCTCCAAACTAAAAGTGTACTGTCTTTAATGGCAGGTTTAAATAAGATGCGCAAGATTAAGTGAAAGTACTTTTAAGTGATTAAAATCTCTTTATTTTATAGTTCCAGTGGCAATGGGGAATTTAACTGAGTTGTATTGAATTGAATTGAATCATTTGGTTGAGACGAAAGGTTAATTATACGACGATAACAAATATCTGCATGTTCTGCTGTCTCTGCCCTGCACGCTAATACTGTTCAGACTTGCGGTTTAAAGCTGTTGGACGGTTAAAAAGGCAAACGTTTGGCATGATTTTAGAGGAAGCATTGGGGCTCATGGCAAGGTTGCGAAACCATACATGAGTACAGCAGACTGGTTTCTGTGCAGTTTTTAATCATGTGTGTGTGTGGTGCGGCTGTAAGGGATACAGGACCAGGGTTATGAAACTGCTGCAGCGCCTGAAGATATCTGATTTCCGAGCAGCAAGAAGTTTCCTTTTTGACACACAGTATTTAAAATATGTTTGCAAAGCCTTTTGTCAGTAATGTTCGAGCTGTACTCCCAAAACACACACACACTCACACACACACACACACACACACACACACACACACACGCACACACTAGATTGTCAGAGTGGTGAACTGAAGAAATCAGAAATTGCCATTTTGTTGGGCAGGAAAAGGAAGGGTGGTGGAACAAACTTCAGCAGAAACTAAAAACCCACCTAAACTCACAGAACAAACATAACATTCACAACCCACATTTTAATAAATGAATACATAAATAGATAGATAGAAAAATAGACAGACAGACAGATAGATAGATAGATAGATAGATAGAGTCATCTGTGTAATCTGTTCGAGATGTTTATTTTGTAGGAGTAAGAGAACCACCCACTTGCCACAAATGTAAATGTAACTGTACATGCAAATGTACATGAAAAGTGACACTGTCTCTCAGTTTATTTGTTTGCTGCTTAGTTACCTTATACAGACCATAATAGTGAATAGTATGTTTTAAACTTTTGAAAAAAGTCATACACTTTGGTTTTCCTCATTTCGATCCTTTAAAATGAAAGCTGACTTTGGCAAATTAGTTTCATTGGCAATTTAGGTTTTTGATTTTCCTTATAATTGCTATTGTATTCTAAAATATAATTAAGCTTAGTTAAATAAAATGCCCAAAAGCAGTTAGTTGGCAGAGTGTCAGCAAATCTAGTTGGCCTACACTGAAATATTTCTCTCATAATTTAATGGTAAGAACAGATGGGTTGTATGACAATCGTCAACATTTGCTAGATGTTTTTCACTAGGTAGTGTAACTTAGTCATCCCTCTCCAAACTTTTGTAATCTCCAGTTACATTTCTCTTTTTCTCTCTCTTTTACTTTATTTCTTCATTCTAGACATGGCAGTCCAGCAACAGGTTGTTTCTGTGACAACCCACACAAGCCACAGCTCAGGAACATGGACCACTGGCATCTGTGACTGCTGCTCGGACATGAGCACCTGTAAGTCATTACCCAAACTGGTATTCGCCATTAAAAGAACTGATTGGTGGATTCAAGACATTATCGTTTTGGAAAACATATGGAAACTGTTAAATGACATGGTTTGCACAGTTTGCGGCTGTGTGTGTGTGTGTGTGTGTGTGTGTGTGTGTGTATGTGTGTGTGTGTGTGTGTGTGTGAAATGCACAGGTTTCCATTCTTTTCTAAACTACTGCAGTGTGACCTGTGTAAAAAATAAGAAATACCTTCATATGTGTTGTGAGTGCAGTAGTGTTTGTAGAGCAGCTTTTTTATGTGCTATATTCCAGCAGCTTCACTCCTGATTCAGTTTGTGATGGGATTAAAACGGAGTCACACATGCACACATTGTGCTCTTAACATCACTATTTTAATTGTTGCAATTGTAAATTGTACATTTCCAAGGTATAATAATTTGAATCAATAGTGCAAAAAACAATAGTCACAAGCACGTTTTACACAGACACACACCCTCAAACTGCAAAAGCAACAAACAGAAAAAAAAAAAGATGCGGTCTCTTTCATTTTTTCCGTGGCTGTATATGTAACTTTAACAGTTGTTAATGACAATGTTAATATGATGTTAATATGATGAGATAATCTCGTGCCCATATTTGCTTATCTCCACTTTTTTGCATCATTTGAAAACAGCAGCTGCTCTGTACAGGATTTTAGGATGAATGAACTAATATGTGTAGCTTTACAAGTTAAGAACATTTTTGCCTTCTCCTGTGAAGTTACCAAATCAAAGATACTTCAGGTACACGATCTTGCTAGGACAAATTGTTCACTGGGGCAAACATATCTTTGCATATTGAGAAAGGTAACAGCTGTCCTTCCGTCCCGCAAACCTCAACTTCAAACCATGGTCCGGAAGTCTCACTCTCACCAAACAGAGGTGTGGTTATTTCTTTTAATATGTTGCAGTTTTGATAAGGTTTACTAACGTCTCACTGCATGTCTGGGTTGAGTTGAGTTTGATAAATATAAAAGTGAAAGTGACCTTGTGGATGTTTGCATGTTGTTTTTGTTTTACTGGAAAAATAGATGAGACCAAGACCAAGGAGAAGCAGGAAAACAGAGAGTGATTCACTGAGAAAGGCGAGAACACTGGGTTTGTTGTTTGAGGAGATATATGCTGGTGTTAGCATCCTACAGTAACAGCTCAGTGTGATCAGGATCCACGGAAAGAAGAATTTGAAGGGTATAGTGGTGTTGCCGATGAGTTACACTGTGACAGTCTGTCTTAGGGTTGATGTCATTTAAGGCAACCAAAAGAGACAAACTTTAAAGGTTCTGCCGTGAATCAGCATATGAATTTGTCCAGTACAATTTTATGTGGGGAAGAGTGTGCTCAGGGTCACGTCCAAGAAGTGCTCAGCAGTTTATGATGTTTATCCTGACGTTTCAAAATAAACAAACATGATGAGTGTGCGCTGGGGGAATTCCAAGATGATGGAATTCAGCTAAAACTGTATTACAAAGCAAACAAAATAAAAGCAAAGCATTTGATTTTATTCATATTTTTTTTAATATGAATAAAATCATGTTATAAATATGTAGAAAGTAGCATCTTCAACTGACAGTAATTTTATAACATCTGTAACCAGTGATTCATCTGATTTTTTTTTTTCATACATACATCCTATTCTACCAAATGCTCGTTGCACATTCAACTAGTAGCTTGTGTTCACATCCTTTAGCACTGGAAAACCTTCCAGCATTATATCTCTCGACAGTCCAGGATTTACAATTAAAACATGATACAACCAGGTTAAACTTTTTTTAATTAATCAGACTTGCACACCATTAAACCACAGATACAGTAAAAATAACAAGATTTCACTGTTTTCTCTGTTAGGAGAACAAAGTTAAAATATTTGCATTATTTAAACATGTATTACATTGCTGTCATTTTCTGAGATGGCTTATAAATGCAGTATTCTGTCCAAAAATGTATAACTTACTACTACGGATATTAGGAACATTATTCTAATGCTGAGCAATAGCCAACATTTGTACTCAAAATACGTCAGTATTAGAGAGTCTATGCCCGCAGTAGCTAATAGTGGCTAATTCCTGATGACTCAAACAATCGTTAACAAGATCATCTGCCAACTTGTGAGGGTTTTTTGTTTTGTGCTATGTCTGTGAATAAAAAGAGTTCCAGTTTCTGAAATACTTTTGCAGTCTCATTTGATGCCGACAAGAGTACCACGGTCAAAACAATAGGTGACATTTTTTGCCATTCAGTTTGATGTGAACATTTTATTCTGATTGTTTCTGTGCTGCTACCACATGATTGGCGGACTGAAAAGGCACACAGGTACAAATTGCATAACTGAACAGGCACACAGGTGTTCCTAAAAAAGTGACTGGTAAGGACATGTTTTGTGACTTTCAAAAAATTGAGAAAGCAGAAATTTTACCGAAATTTGACCCATCCAGATTGTTACTTAGGGGCTGCAAATGTCCAAAAAATGATTTATTATCTTGGAGTAGTGATTGTGCTAATTGTTCCACTTTGTGTGTGTTTGTATGTGTTTGTTACAGGTTGCTGTGCCCTGTGGTGTTTCCCATGTTTGCAGTGTCAGACTGTTTCTCAGTTTGGCTGGTGTTTCTGTATGCCCCTTCTGGACTGCTGCCTGACTGTTTCCTGCTGCCTCCGGAGCAAGATGAGGGACCGCTATGGCATTCATGTAAGACACACACACACACACACACACACACACACGTACACACAGGAAGCCAGGTGGCTGACTGCTGTTTGTTGCCCTTTACATAATGAGGAACTACGAAAATCAAATCAAGTTTCTGCACCAATAATTTAGCACTTTCGGCATGATTTAAACTCACGCACTGTGTCTCAGTCAAGACCTGAGCTCTCTCTCAGTAGGGAGTCTTTGTGGTGAGAACAGTAAGAACGATCACTCGAGCATTGGAAAAATACAAAACATTTACAAATCTCTCTGTCTCACAGGGCTCCTGCTGTGATGACTGCTGTACGCTGTGTTTCTGCTACCCGTGTGCCTGGTGCCAGATGTCTCGTGAGATAAAGATCCGTGCCCGTGCCGCAACTTCTACTGTGGTCACTTCGCAGATTCGCGCCTAGGTGGAGAGCCTGGGACTATTTCTTTTTACTGTTTGAAAGTTCAGAGTAAAACATTCCATGTTAAACTTTTGTTCTTTCTTAAATCTGTATCTATCACAAACTGAATATGCTGTTAAGAAGTTGTAGAAATGCCTTTTTTTCCATACTTTTCTGAATTAGCGAAGTTCCAGTCAGATTTTCTTGTCAGTTTTGCTTATTTGTCTTTATAGATTGATAAATAAAAATAGAATTGTTTAGAAAGCTGTATACACATATTTATTTTGCAAGGTTTATTGTTTGATGGTTTTACAGTGAGAGAGTGAAGTTGCCGTTTTAGGACGGCCATGAATCCTGCGGTTCCTCCACATCTTGTCCTTTGAACTCGGCCTCGCATTGCTGACGCCACAGAGCACTGAAACATACGCACACCCACACAAATGCACTGGTGCAGCAAACAAACTGTCTTTGTTAAAACCAAACACACTCTCAAAATAGATTAAATAAATACTGCATACATACATACATACATACATACATATATAAGTATTATCTGTTCTTTGTAAGTGTAGAAGAAGTTGTGGCTTAAGTTTTCAAGAACATTCTGTAACAGATTTCCACAAATGTTACTTTCAGAGAAGCAGCTGTAACCACAGTCCTTGCCAAGTGGTCTAGTGAAAACCTTTGTTTAGACTGGGTCAAAGTTCGAGTTTTACTTCAACCATAAATTAGTTTCCATGGTTCTGGAATTATTTATTGGCAGACTTAAATAAAGTTCGCTGTTGGAGTGATCTTGGACTATACATACATTGACTTTAAAAGTCTTCATAAAAATGTACACACACACACACACATATACCTGTACGTGTCGTTAACTTGTCTGTTTGTAGGTGAAATGTCACTGTGTTCTGCGGATGCTGATTGCACTTCAGTTTGCACTGTTCCAGCTTCCTCAGACTTCACACCCACTCTACTGAACACAGAAATTGCATGCTGAACCCTACATACACACACACACACACACACACACACACAAACACTCACAATGTATATGTATGTCAGTCCTGGGCTATAGGAAAATTCTACAGCTAGCTGTTTACATAGATCACGAGGTAACCATATTTACTTATTAAGTTCAAGCCAAACAAAGAGCCTTCTGGGTTCCAACACCATCCTGTTTTGTCAAGCGTATCCCTCCTTAATGCAGTTTTCACCAGCTCTATTTCAATAGCTGTTTCCCAAACGGCATTATCTCTGCCAGAACCCACTGGATGGGGTGATCTGAGCTCCACTCCGGTGCCCTGTTGTTTTTTTCAGAGTAGGCTCCCCACACAAGGAATTATCTTTGGTACGATGGTGCTCCTTACAAAAACAACACTAAGTACAATGATAAATGTACATATAACCATATCACTCTCAACCACCAGTCATTTTCTCAAATAAATCTCATCTTTACTGTAGGTCTGCCAGTATTATCTCTATAAATTGTTGCTATAGGTTGGATTTCAGTTTTTGCAACACAATTGCTAGTCATTGGCTCAGGGTTGTCAAAAACAGTTCTATCTACTCAAACAGTTCCACTGCTTCGTCCCCTGCTCTGGTGCCAACAGTAGCCATCAGTCGTTGCCTCCTTCATGACAGCTGGACTGGCCTTTATCAGCTTCGGCAGGCTTGACAGCATTAGTCTGGCATGCTCCTGAAAACCTGTTAGCAAGTACAAACTATGCTAAGACTGCCTTCTCTCCCACACGTCTACCAGAACTGTAGTCTTTGGGCTTTACAGATTCTCTGAGGTATGGGAGGAGCTGGGACAGGAGCATTTTCCAAACTCTTACCCCATCAGACCTGCACTTTTCAAAAGCCTTAAGTAACCTTTCTGCAAAATGCATGCCTGCCTAATCTGCAACATTTCACTCACCCCAAGATGTTATCTCGAGAGACGGAGGCCACATCCGAATCATCAAAGCCAAATTATAGGAGGAAATATGTTTCCACCTCTGAAAACTCTTCTTCTGAAATTTATCTAAGAAAATATGGGGGGGGCATCACTGATTTATGAACACAGCAGTCATAAAAAATAACTCCTTTATCACAGGAGTAATTACACTGTTGCTTTATAATTTCAACTGACCTTGATCTCATGACTCAAAATGATAACTGTAGCATGCTTGGATACAAATCTGTGTGTGGTTCAACAGATATAAAGGAACACTGTGACACATTGACTGAACAACAGGTCTCAAACCCAACTTTCAGTTCAGAACAGCTGGTGAAATGCTAAAATAGGCACAAAAAATTAACTCTAGCTGAAATGTGTACCCAGCTAGTGAAACAACAGACTAAAACAAACAGGCATTCTTGTGAGCTACTACATATGTGCTACATGCATGCTACTTATTTTACTGTAATCTTAACTGGGTCAATTCAACAGCTTGAAATCCCAAGTCTTATTACTCAGCAACTACATGAAAAATAATTCTGAGCTAATCTTGTGACAGGGACGTGTGCATTAAAGATTTGGTCCTGACCATTTAAGGGGGTTGATATACTGCTGTTGTTTCACCACTTCTTCCTCTTCTACAGCTTGATTATAGAAAGAGTTCTAAATCCTAGCCTGGATTGCCCCGACCCAGAGTATATTGTTTTCCCTACTCTACCACCCATGACCCACCTAAACAAGCCCCATTTGAGTTGGGTGTGGTAGAGCAAGAAATAAACAAAAATATATAGGACAGGAGAACCAGGACAGGACAGGAGTTCCAGGGCTGGTAATCACTGCTGTTGCATTGAGTGTGGGTGGCAGTGTTCAAAGTACTGATATCATTTTGTTGATTTTTAAGTAATAAAGTAAAAAAGCAGTACTTTATCCACCACAGAGCTAACTGTACTCTTTACTTACTGTTACTTAATGGCCTGTGCAAAAAATATGACACATTTTAAAGACCTTTCCTATACGTTAAACAGAAATAAACAAAATGTGTCACATTTTTAAAGCTGTTCCTTGTAGATGATGCATTTTTATTTCCGCTTCAACAAAATGTCACTTGTTTACGTATTCAAACTTTGTGTTCAAGCTTTTATACATAACTGCATATTTACACACTTACATATTTTTGATTTTGCTAGTTTGTTGGCGTAAGTGGTCGTGTTGGGCGCCAATGACCTCACACTCTCTCTCACTGTGCTGATGGGCATGCAAAGACCCAATTTGCTGTTGGAGTCCATGGAGCACAGACAGAATCTCCTTCTGATTGTTGCACTCCTTCTCCTGAGCCAAATGCACCTGCTTCAGCCCCTCCCTGACTCAGAACAAAGAGAGGGTAAAAGATGGTGAAGTGAAAGTAGAGGAGGGCAGGTAACAGATTATAAATGACAGGAAGGTAACAATTCAGCCTTTTCTGAATTCCAATACTAAAACTCAGAACACTGACTGATATCATGTGCCAATCCACAAAAATACAGCAGGTAAAGTAAGTATTGAACAAGTCACCAATTTTCTAAGTAAATTATATACTGATGGCAGTGGTTACAGAAGAGTTTCTAATCTACTGAAGGTTCCAGTGAGCACTGTTGGGGCCTTAATCCGGAAGTGGAAAGAACATAATTTCAGCATAAACCAGCCACGACCACAAGGTTTCATACAAAGGAGTTTCTAAGTAAATTTATTTCTAAAGGTGCTATTGACATGAAATTCCCACTAGATGTCAGTAACAACCTATCAAATCCACACATGCAAAGAAATCATACCACAGATGTCCATAAATTGTTATGTGTAATAAAATTTAATGAGGTATTGAAGATGCTTACTGAATTTTTTTAATACTTCATACAAAGCCTTTGTTGGTAATGACAGCTTAAAGATGCCTCCTCTCTGGAGAAACTCGTCGCAAGCATTGCTCAAGTGTGAGTTTGGCCCATTCTTCCCCACACAGTCTTCAAATCCTGAAAGTTCCGTGCGCCTCTTCTATGAACTCTGAGCTTTAGTCCTTTCCATAGATTTTCTACAGGATTCAGGTCAGCTGATTGGCTGGGCCGTTCTAGCAGCTTTTTCTTTTTCTGAAACTAGTTGTGAGTTTCTTTAACTGTGTGTTTGGTATCATTGTCTTGCTGAAATGTCCACCCTTGTTTCATCTTCATCATCCTAGTAGATGGCAGCAGATTTTTATCAAGAATGTCTCAGTATATTTTTCCATTCATTCTTCCTTTATTTAAATGAAGCGTGCTAGTGCCGAACACGCTGAAAAACAGCCCCACACCACCTCCAAACTTCACTGTTGGTGTGGTGCCTTTTGACATCCAAACATGGTGTGTATTATGGTATCCAAAGAGTTTTGGTCTCATCTGACCAGATTCTATTCTCTCAGCATTTCACAAGCTTGTCTAAATGTTGTTCAGCAAATTTTACACACGCTTCAACATGCTTTTTCTTCAGCAGTGGAGTCTTGTGTGATGAGCGAGCATACAGGCCATAGCGATTGAGTGCATTACTTACTGTTTTCTTTGAAACAATTGCACCTGCTAATTCCAGGTCCTGCTGAAGCTCTGCACAAGTGGTCCTTGTTCTCTTGGACAACTCTTCTGAAAATTCTTTTCACTCCTTTGTCTGAAATCTTGCATGGTCGGTTTATGCTGAAATTATGTTCTTTCCACTTCCGGATTAAGGCCTCAACAGTGCTCAGTGGAACCTTCAGTAGATTAGAAACTCTTCTTTAACCAATGCCATCAGTATGTTATGCAACAATAAGGTTGTGAAGGTCTTGAGAGAGCTCTTTGGTTTTAGCCATCATGAGATGTTTCTTGTGTGACACCTTGGTAATGAGACACCTTTTTATAGGCCATCAGTTGCGACAGATCAATGGTTTGATTTCCTTGTAGGTGTGGATTGGATGGGTTGTTCCCAACGTCTAGTGGGAATTTCATGTCAATAGCACCTTTAGAAATATATTTACTTAGAAAACTGGTGACATGGTACTTATTTTACCTGCTGTATATCGAAATTTCAATATGTATGCATTGTACTTTTTGCAAGGTTGACACAATGCACCAATAAAAATTTCAAAAAGAAAATATTTAGTTCAGTGTTCTTTAGGTTTTCCACTTCTGATGAAAAATGCAGAGAGGCTTTCCAAATGCAATACTTGCAGATTTCATATTGTCATTTTGACCAGCCCCTACTTGTTCTGATTTGCTCCTACAGCTACCTGAGTTCTGTTAAAACGTGAAAGCCTTCTATCTTCTCCTTCTTGTGCTGCGCACAACTGGGTGGCTCCAGTGAAATGCCTGGACAGTAAGTGCTGGGATGGTCATGGGTGGGATGGAAGAGGCACATCTCAGAAGGCCTCCGGGACACAGTGCGGGCTGCATGACAGTGGGGGTGAGGCTGGGGCTGGGTGTGGGTATGAGCATTTGTTTGGGTTACTACGTGGTGGGAACTAGTGTGTGGTTGAGAGCCATGGTGAGATTTGTCAGATGTGAAAAGGAAATGGCCATTTGTGGAAGTGCACATGCCAGTTTTGTGTGTTGAGAAGTGAGCAGGTTGGGAGGCCTTATTGCTGTTTGTGTTAAAGATCCTAGTGTCAACCAGATGAGTCAGAAGTTTCTTCAGAATTTCCTGGGAATGATACAGATATTGCAAAGGATAGAATGCCATATTTTTGCCACTGACTGTCCCTGTAAAATCCCAAACTTTTTAATTTTATTTTTTGTATCACATGAAAATGGCAGATGCTTTTTATGAGCATTTTGTGATGAACGAAAGTGGTCCAAAATCTATAAAGTGAATTAATGTTAAAGACTCTTAAGCATCTTCTGTGACATTAGATTTTCTGGGACACAGTGTTTAAAAAGGAATCATTACAATAATTTATAAACATGATTTCGTAGATCCTATTAGCAAACGCACAAACGCAGTCTACTGTCTTTCATTTCCCTCCCTCTACCTGTGCTGTCTGCACGCTGCGGTGTATCATTTCCATTTTCCATATCACACTTTCTCTCTCTCTTTCCACTCCTCTCCATTCTTTCTGCAAAATTAAAAAATAAACAAAACAGTGGTCTTTTCATTTCATTTTCTACCTGCTAAATAGTCTGAGCCAAGTGTGAGTTTTGCATTTTTCAACAGATGTAGCACCAACCACAGTTACACACATGTACAAGTCTTAGGTGTGTATTACCATGTCAAAACATGTGTAAAGATGAGAGATGACGGGAAATCTGAGTGACTAAGAGAACCTGCTGGGAACCTGACAAATGATACCACACAAACAGAAATAACTTCACAAACAGCAATTCACACCTTTATTAAAAGATGGAGTCATGGCTAAACACAGCAGCTTTAAAAAAACTGTCAATTTCAGGGGGTTCCCGTGAAGAGCACACAGTTAAAACAGCATTTCTATTTAAATTCTATTACTATTTAAAGTTGTACTTTGTGCTTATTAGAGTGTTGACTAACCCTAACTCTTCTTCGCAGTAGAGGATGTGGACTTCCGTATCTGCAGTCTGTTTCTGATATAAAAATCTGCCACAACATTAGTTATTTGATAGGGTCTAAAATTTCTAGCGGCACCCCTGTATGGGATATATGGAATATTTCCAGCTCTTTTCAACATTTCTAACATTTTGAATGAAGCGACATGTCTGTTTTTGCATGTTTTGTAGAATAATTAGCTAACCACTGTTGCTGCATATTAGTTATAATGAATTTAAAATCCTGGAGCAGAAAAGGTTATGGCACAGTATGCAAAAGCGATAGCTTGAACAGCAAATAACTGGCTTGTTTACAAGCATAGAAAAATACTGTATAATTTTACTTTTCTTATGCTAAATGGTCTGCCCAGTCCTGAGAAAATTCAGTTTATGCCTAGAGTATTATGACCAAAAAAGTTTACGGCCAGGCCTGAGTCCTGTTGGTGCAAACAGCCCAGGAATTAATCCAGTTATTAGTCTGCCTCTCAATTGTTTTTCCTGCTCAGAACAATCTGTTGTTGCAATGTAAAATCTCCCTCCCAAGCCGTTTTTGAAAAACTCATCCATAAGTGTGTCCAATTAGTCCAATTAGATTCGCCTGAAAGTGTTGCTGTAATTGCTGTCAGATCTTTACAGGCCTAAAGAAGTAGGGAATGTTTAAAGAAAGCACACCTAGCACAGTGCTTTATACCAACCTCCAGCTCAAACAGGCAGTGGGTGATCTCAGAAGGGATCAGTCCCTGTGGAATACTGTGAAACTATAAAATAAAAACAGACTACATGTTATAATGTAGGTTTATGAAAAGACTCATACTCATCTGTGTGTGTTTCAGCAAGACTGGGAGGCTTATGGGTATATCTGGATTACATCATGGCTGTAAAATGAGAAAGCATACTGCACTAAACCTGCATGTAGTCTGTCTGGGCAGCTTTTGTGCAATTCTCCTCCTCCTCTGGTTCCTCATTATCATCGTCGACAGACCAGGAACTCTCCTCCTCTGTCTGAGCGTCACTTTCTCTGGCATCCTCCCAACTGTCTTCCTCCTCTGCAAATATCTCATTTGCCCCTTTGCTATTATTCCCCTCCCCACCAGCAGGGAGCATGATATCATCCAGGGAGAGTTTGCTGCCTTTTAATTGAACCTCGGTTGCACTGGGAGGCTGGTGCTCCATCCTGTGTTCCGCACTAGAGTCTGGAACAGAAAAGAGAAATAAAAAAAATCACTGAGATAGTTCTATTCATCTTTAAATTTCCATAATTTGATAATCATGTGGTGTGTGTGTGCATGTGAAAGAGAGAGAGAGAGAGAGAGAGAGAGAGAGAGAGAGAGATATTCAATGTACATTAAACTAGGTACCACTTTCTTCTGATTATTACTTGATAAAACTCTTGCTATTTAAGATTTCATGTTAAGGGCTCGTGTTAATTCGGTTTTTGTTGTCTTTCCAATGTCCATTGCTATTTCACAGTGAAGATGGAAAGAGCAGTTTCGCAGTTTAGCATTTATTTAGCATTTATTTGACCTTTTTTATTTTCTCTCTAAGGATGGAACTGGACTGTGCTCTGTGGTTTGCACCATGAGTAAACATAATACAGCATGAACACATATAGTACTACACTAAAATATTGTATAGTATAGTGTATACTGGTGGCCTAGTGGTTAGGGAGTTGCCCTTGTGATCAGATGGTTGTGTGTTTGAATCCCTGGATGGCTAGTGGCTCCTCTGTGGTACCCTTGAGGAAGCTACCATCTCCATGTGTTCCTGGCTGCCTGCTGCTTTACTTGGTGAATGGCTTAACTGCAGAGAAGAATTTCGTGCTGTTTGCTGTGCTGTGTTCACATATGACAAATAGACACTTTACAAATGTACACTTTAAAGTATAATATGGCATAGTATGTATAGTATACGGTAATATATTGCACAGCATAAGGTATAGAAAAGTATAATATTGCATAGCATGGTATAGTATAGTATAGTACTGGATGAGATTTCAGGGACATTCAGAGCAAATGGCCTGTAATGCCAGATCTTTTTGGAGTTATTTCCTTAATAAATTACATGATATTATACACACCATGTCTCATCATGTTCACAAAGATTGATTTTCACTGTAGAAATCAAACCTCTCTTTTTACGTGAACATTACAGTTGGATGTAAAGTAAATTTCTGGTATTGCCCACTCATTCCTTGCAGTGCCCACTTACTAGAGTGCAGCGGCAGCGACTCCTCCAGGCTGTCGAGAGAAAGGCTGCTGTGCGTTTGGTGAGTGAGTAGGTGGACGTGGTGCAGCAGGTCTGTGGAGCCAAAACAGCGCCGCACTCGAAGGCCCTTATGGTCTATCTGCTGCAAAGGCCCAGGTCTGTTTAAAACAGGGAGAGTTTCAATGTGACAAGCCTAGAAAATCAAACAGAGCTCACCAAACAGCCATGAGTGTCTCTTTTTAAAGCGATCCACAACTGTATAATGATGGTGGTTGAATACAGTACAGGGCATACCTGCATACACTGCTGCATGACTAGACTAGTGACACTCGATTTAAAATTCATATATCATAAAGCAGCACCCTCCTGTTATGTTGACCAATTTTAAATGTAAAAAGTTTACAAAAAATAGTATTAATAAGGGTAGTCAACATGTAAAATAAAAATGATTCATTTCACAAATGTGCAACACATTTTTTTTTACCTATTGGAAAGCAATTCTTACAGGAAATATTTTTTAATTGAAATTTTACAGTCACTTGTCATTTTTCAATTACTGTTTCTAAAGTGCAACTCCTGCACCTTTTAGTATGGGCAAATTTGTATAAGGAAAACAATTTTTAAGTAAATTGATATTCAGTGTCACAAAATTATGTATAAGTTTAATATTTATATCCTACTACATGACATAGCATAGAGTCAATGACAGCTAACTGCATAACAATTGTAAACATACTCAGAGTGGACAGTTTTCAGTTCAGTGGAGCTTTGGAAATTCACCTGAACTTGTACCGTGTATTATGCAAAGACTGAGTGAGTTTTGGTCAGTTATACTGTGTAAAAATATGCCAATAGTAGTGCTACCTAAACAATCCCAAAAAATGGACTGAGTGAGTTTTGGAAATTTGCTCTTCAATTTGATATTCAAGAGACAAGGAAGGTATATATTGCCAGTTAGGCAATATATACCTTCCAAACCAGCCAAATACAGCACAAAAATCTGGGCAACATGTGATGTAAACACCAGCTTTGCATTAAATATGCAAACATTTATGAAAAACAAGTGAATTATCCTCATTGAACCATGATTTGTGAGAGGAAAAGAACACCATTACACCAAATATTGATTGAAATGGTTAGTAATGGAGTTAATAATGAGATATAAACAATGTTTATTTGGATATTTTGGTGTCTGACACTTTCGTATAATTAAACATGCCCCGGGTCAAACTGACCCAGGAACATTATTGGTGTTCCTGAGAAATGAACATAAAAGGTGGGTTAAAAAAATGGCTACAACCACAATGAAAGAAGAGATGAAGATTGTGATCATCACAGTTGTGGCTTTTCTTATTTTTCTTATTAGATCAACAAGAGTGAATGTATATGAATATGTACATCAAGGCTCTCCACAGAAGGTTCACAGAATATTATATTGTACATTTGTCAATTAATTGTATTACACCTGTAAGTGAATGAGGGGCAGTCTGTATCGGGACTGGCTGTTGGATCGTGGCCTCTTTTAGCCCTGGCCTCCCTCAGCTCCTGAGACAAATACATAGTGGGGCATTCCTCGGTTCTCTCGTCCATTACGCCCTGCTAGACGAGGTTAAGGAGATGGGGCTGCAAAAAAGATGACGGTCCAGTAATTAATTCAATAAATGGTTGATCTACCAGTCACATGCTGTAGATTACCAGGCTGAAAGTATCCACTTCGAATGCCTTAACAGAAATTTCACATCAGCTCAAAAGCAAGAATATTTGTAGAGACAGTGGCTTTATAGTCTTCCTTTCCTACTTTTAAACTTGTGTCATGACAAATCCTTACACTAGCAGGGATCCTGTTCAAAATCTGCACATTATCAAGTCATTAGGAATTTGTTTATATTCAAAAATAAATCTGAAAACTCTATGAAATGCAACCATAACCTTGCTAAGGCAAAACGTCTTACTCCACCAGCAATTCTTCATGTTTATGCTCTAAATGTACGTTTGTGCTTTGATACACTATATGGACAAAAGTATTGGGTCGCCTGAGGACTTGAATGACATTGTATTCAAATACGTAGATTTTAACATGAAGTTTGTCCCCGCCTTTGCAGCTTAACAGTTTCCACACTTCTTGGAAGGCTTTCCACCAGATTTTGGAGTGTTTCTGTTGGAATTTGTGCCCACTCATTCTGTAGAGCATTTATGAGGTCAGGCACTGATGTTGGACGAGACGGCCTGGGCACAGTCATGCCGGAACAGAAATGGGTCTTTTCCCCAAACTGCGTCCACAAAATTGGAAGCGAATGTCTTGTTATGAAGCATTAAGACTGACACACTCAAAATAAGGGGGCTTGCCCAAACACAGGAAAACAGGGGTGCCCCAATACTTTTGCCCATATAGTGTATCTCCAAGTTGTACAGTCCTGTTTTTTCCGCTTGCATGTTAAATTACCCACGCAAGCACTAAACTAAAGCTAATTTACCAACTGTAAGCTAAATTAATTCCTGAATTTATTATAAACCATCTTCAGTCATGGCATGAGGGGTTACACTGTGAAAACGTTAGAAACGTGAATATTAATGTAACAGCATTTAAAGAAAGTAATTCAACCCATACCGCACCGAGGTCTGCTGTGTCTCAGTCCAGTCAGATGGAGCTGTATTTGCTGGATGTGTAGGTTATTTTCTGTGGTGAGACAGGCAGGTTTAGACCCTTGCAGCGTGTTTTGAATGCTTAACGGTATAACGGCTATCGAACTCTCAGCTAACGTCCAGCCTCGCGCTCCGCTCCTCAGTCCCAGCGCGAGGAGCTAACCAGCCCACTTATTTAGTATTTCTTAATGTTATTATCACAGTGATTAAACTGAAACCTATAAAAACAATAAAACATAATAAAACGTGCTCTAATTTAAGAGTTCACTTCGGCTCGTGGTAATGTAAGTCAGCTTGTATGAGGTACGTTAACGGTCAATGCTACACTTGAAACCTTTTTTAAAAACTTACTTTGCTTTTAATTGGATAGACAGACAGACAGACAGACAGACAGACAATTCACACACCTTTGGGAAGGACTGGAATGGAGAGTATTGGAAAACACCGCTTGACTAACCGTGCCAAATCTCATAAATGCTCTACAGAATGAATGGGCACAAATCCCCACAGAAACGCTCCAAAATCTTGTGGAAAGCCTTCCGAGAATTGTGGAAGCTGTTATAGCTGCAAACGGGGACCAACTCCATATTAAAGTCTATGTATTTGAATGCAATGTCATTAAAGCCCTCCATAATGGTCAGGCGTCCCGATACATATAGTATACACTACGAAACCAAACCCCTTAATTTTACCCCTGAAAATTACCTTAATTTTGACCTTAATTTCCAGGAAATTAAGGAAAATTAAGGG
>JBBPCX010006240.1:0-18183 GCA_037974365.1 Hydrocynus forskahlii
GAGAGAGAGAGAGAGAGAGAGAGACAGAGAGAGAGACAGAGAGAGAGACAGAGAGAGAGAGAGAGAGAGACAGAGAGCGAGACAGAGAGAGAGAGAGAGAGACAGAGACAGAGAGAGAGAGAGAGACAGCATCTTACTGTTTATTCCAAGCTTTTGCTTCTTTGGTTTATGACATGTTAAGTAAAAATCTATCACTTTAAAGTGAAATAATATTTCATCCAGCATCCAGTTCCCATTTAAATTTACTCTGTACTCTACAAGAGTAAACCATAGCCCACCTGGTGTGTCATGGCTGGGGATGACAAGCTCCATCAGGACTGAGAAAAGATGGAGAGAGATGGGATAGAAGGAGAAAGATTCAGTCCATTAATGATTAAACAATTCCCTATAATGAATTTACCAAGATATAAATAGTCATTCCGAGTGGACCGACGTAGAAAAAATTACTGACACTTTACACTGGTGAAGGTGGAACCAGGGGTCACAATGTCTTCACGCAATCTCTTTTGTTATTTACTTTCTAAATCCACCAGTGAACCTACACTTGTTGTCTGAGTTTTATATCGAATGTTTACATAGTGCAAAATCTAAAATAATATGTTTTCATTGGGTACTAGTTCCTGTCAACAAAAATGAACTATTGTGACTTTGAGAGTTTCTCACAAATGGTGCACGTCGAACCACTCACTGAATGTCCTGAGAACCACTACTCTGGACTGACCCCAAATCTCACCTTCCGAGGTGAGGTGATATTCTGAGGTGGACACTGAGCCAAAACAGCCAGTCAGACTGCAGCGGTACATGCCCAGGTCCTTACTGCAAGCTTTCAGAATGGACAGAGTGACACGACTGTCATCACACACTCTACAGAGAAAGAGGGGGAGATCTCTGATGTAAATGCAAATAAAACACAGAAAATGTCATGCAAATGTGATCTCAGTAAGAGGAAATTATCCCTAATACAGCCACTCACTGACCACTTCATTTACCTTGTAGGTCTATTGTATAGGTGCACAGTGAGTGTAGCTTATTTACTACAGTCCTCCAGCACATATTCTTAGCACAGCAGTGACACCAAAATGTTAGTGGCATGATAGTGTGTGTGATGGGTTTTCACACAATTTAACGATACTGCTTTTTCTGAGTATTCCAGAACACAATGTCCAAGATATTTTGTACAAACTGACCACTAGTGATAGACAAACAGAATCCATTACCATTTCAGTGTCTCTGTTGTGTTGAGAATGATCTACAACTCATATAATTCCTGCTTACTGGTGGTCCTGACCATTGACCACGGATGAACAGGTTAAAGCAGATAAACAAATGATGCAAATAAACAGGTGGACTACAGTCAGTAATTATAAACTACAAAGTGCACCTCTTTTGTAAGTGGAGCTGATAAGATGAAAAAACTGAGTGTGGACATAAGGTGTACCTCATGAATTACCTACTTATTACTAAAAATCACAAAAAAATGTTCAATATGATGTTCACCCAAATTCAATATGATGTAGAAATGCTGCACTTCTGCAAGTTTTTTAAAGGTCTACAGAGATCATTTATGAGCTATTTTGAGAAGTTGGCCGAACTGAATCATGTGGTTACATAAAAAGTGAATACAGATCCCACTTGTAAGTTATGGCTGAATCATCACAGCAGTGTTGTTCATTCAGACACCTGCCAAAAAATAAAAGCAATAAAACGAAGGAAAAGACCACAGCACCATCATGTGGTTAAAAACACACTCTTCTGCTGATGCACAGTAAGCATTCTATAGAACTAATAGCCTGTCCAGTAATATTGCATTTACCAGTGTATTAATCTTTTCAGTACTGTTATTGCAGAAGATTGCAGTATGGTAATGAACCTCTAGCCAATCACAGTGTTATTTATTAAGGATCCTGACCAATCACAGTTACAGATGAGTGCTTCTGGGGGTGTTTTAATGAATAAAAATAGTGGAATGTGCCTACAAAAGTAAATTACTTTGGTCAGAAGATTGGAGGTCAGAAGATTGGAGGTCAATATACTACCATATTAATTATATTAACCATATATGTTTTACTAATTTATCAGTGCAGTATGCATGGTGTAAGTGCAATATGCAACATTAAAGTCTCATTTTACATTTTAATTAGTATTGGCCTTTACTGGTGCAGTACTAGTTCTGCAGGGCAAGATGAGATTTTGGAAAAATCAGCCTGTCAAGAGGACACATCCCTTTAAACTCAGGCTCTAATTCCTTTTGACCAAGTCCTTTAGCCCAAATTCAAACTCGATGATGTGTTTTTGAAACACAGCTGCCAGTTTTTTCCATATCACATTTACCCTGACTGTATTGTTATAAGTATGAATTGCAGAGGAAACAAACTATCACTAGTAACCCATCTCCACCTTCACGCAAAAGGTACTTCTAAAACTGAAGGATGGTTTAGTTTAACTGTTTTTTTATTGTATGTTACATGTTGCACAGGAAACCCACATGTTCATGCTTAATTGGAGTGTTCTTGGGGACAGCTATGCTAACAGTTAAAACCATGAACTAATGACAGAATTCCTGTAGGTTTCACAATGAAGACAAGCACACCATCAGCCCCTACTTTTAAGCTCTGCCTTCAGAAGGCGCTGATTTGTTTTTTTTAGATTCAGTCACATTTAGCCTAAAATGTCTCATGGTTGTCAGACATTCACATTACAAGATCACATGTGGCCCTGCCAAACTATTGCAGTACTACAAACTGCTGTTGTGTTTCCTGATCAGGACTTCCAGTGGTGTAGTATCCACTTACACTTTATTCCATTACATTATGCTTCCTCTGAGTGTTTATGGCACACAAGTATTCAGCAGGTCATAAAGGCCAGGGTGGTAAAGAGCTGGCTATTGTGTCAGTTTATCTCATGCCTGTGACAAGACCACCCTATAACGTGTAACTACACTACATGCTAAAAGCCCTCATGTCATTATGCAAGCAGCCAATATGATATATTTATGGTCATCCTTAGCCACAGAAGTTTGTTCCATTGTTGCTGCAGTGCTGTGCTCCTACTCTAGTGTGTTCTTTTTAGGTCTGTTGTCCTAGAGACCCTTTAGCCTGTACATTTTAGTGCTTTCCCTGCTTTAACATGCCAAATTCTGCCCAGTTTGCAATTGTTAATGAGGTTGAGGAGAGGGAAGGGAAGGCAGTTAGCCTGCAGGACCAGGGTAGGGAAACATTGCTATAGTGTATTCTATGAGAAAAGCCTTCACAATTTTTTTGGAAGGAAAATCCTTCAGTTTTTTTTGATAACTGTTCCTCACAAACAGTTTTTTCCTTTGATTTTCTACCCAGTTCTAAGCACATCCTAGGACGTACCATATCACATAATGCCACCAACACTCAGAGGACACTGAGCAGTTTTTAATTCTTATCTAATGCTTAATATAGCGCACCTGTTTGTGTTGATTAAGCCAGCAGGAGCATCTAAATGTGTCAGACTGATTGCAAGATATTTAATAAGGAATGAAGTACTTGTGCAGCAAACTGCTTCTAAACTCCTCACCAGTAATGTAGCTCCTTGATGTCTCTGGTGGAGGAACAAACAGAAGATGGCTACCTAGTGTCTAGCACTCTTACCCCCTCTTATACTCAGACAGGACCTTTCCCTCTTTGGTCCATGCGATGGTAGAGTCTGCTGCAACTGGGCTGAACTGGCACCATAAAGAGATGCTCTGAGGGTCATCGGGCACTGGAACCGCCTGGATCTCAGCTACCACAGTGGGTACCACAACTGCAAAAAGTGCTTATTTAAGTGTTCGTTTTTCTAAAACAAAACACATACTTGCTAATCTATATTTTGCTCCATTGCTCAGTTAATCAGACCATTGTTCAAAGCGCACATTGAAACACTTTTGGCCCAAAGTTAGATGATCTGAGTGCTGGCATACCAAGAAGGGGGTAAAATATATGGTCTTTTGTGAGCCGTTCCTTCTATATTGTGTCGATTTGTAAAAAAATTTTAAACTCTAACAGCTTTCAGCTTCAGTATTCTATTTAGTGTGTTTGGTCAATGTAACAACAACATGCCTATTCATTAACACATCCTTAGCCCAGCTACAAACATTACCTTCTTTAGGTGTCTCGAACTTCTGTTTGACAACATCACTGTACGCTCTTTTAAAGACCACCTCCTCTTCTTTCTTCTGCCGGAATATTGCAGGTAGCTGTGGTCTCATCCGTATCGGAACAGCTGTGTTTTTTTCCTCGGAGATCCGTCTGCGTTTGACGAGGTCATCATCCATCATGGTATGACCGCTTTTGGATTCTTGACCGCATGAGGCTGCCTTTGCTGCATTGTCTTTAATGGCCTCTGTCTCCTCATGCTGCTTCAGTCCACTGGCCTTGGGTGGGCTGACAGTGCTGACAGTGTTTATTGTAGCGATCAGTGGCAGCGCCGGCTTCTCCTGCACTTTCCCTGGTTTTAGGGTTAGAGAAGTCACATGTTCCTCACTTTTAGCCTTTGTGGCCTTGGACCTTGCTCCATTTCCTACTTCGGCAGGATGTTCACCCTCTTGCTTAGGCATCCCATGCTTCTTCTTCTTCTTTTTCCCCTGGGATTTTGGCATGACTTTCTCTGTTATTACAATGGTCTCAATTACAGTCACTGTACTGTCCACAGAGCCTTGAGGCTCATTTTCCACTTCAGCATGTGGTTCTACTTTCTCCTGCTTCTTGGTTGCTGTGCCAAGCTGTTGGGTCATGTTTTCCTTGTGCTTGGAGCGTGTGGATGTTTTTGCGGTATTGTGAGGCATCTCGGTGAGTAGTTTCTCTTCACAGCTATGTAGTTTCGGACAACACAGTACTCCCTGATAATCTCCCACACTCGTATCCTTATTAAAGTTCAGAACGTCATTCAAGTCTAGAGTGACATAAGCGACACGCTTTTCCTCAGAGACTGTATAACGCTGGCCTGTGAGTAAGATTAGCTTGGAAAGTTCACCGCTGATGTCACTGGCTTTTTGTGTCTCTGTTTTGTTCTCTGTTTCTTGAGAGGTAGTCCCTTTTGAGTCTCCACAAGGTGAAGGTGTACTCTGTTCACAGTTTTTCTCAGAGCAGGTGTGAAACTGGTCATCTGAGGATTCCTCGCCGCTTACTTTTTCACCAGTCTTGGCTGGTAAACGATCTAAGTGATCTACTGTAAGTGCACCACTAATCCCTATGAGGGATGGTTTTGAGGATGTCTTTGGACTGAACTGATCTTCTTTCAAATCATACAGATGGTGGAAAGACGTTCCAGTGCTGATTGGTGCAAACGGCATAATAAACACTGGATCTTCAGCTCTACCCTGTTGTTTCTGGGTCGTTTCTGGATCCTGTATGTTGAAACCCACATGTGACGTGTCTGTATCCACACTCTCTGTATATGTCAGATGTTCTGTATGTGTCAAATGTTCGGAAGGCACTTGAGGAGAATGTGCGTCACGACAGGGGCTACACACACATCCAGCGGTAGGATCCTTAACCTTGGGGTAACCTGAGAAGCTCAAGGGACCATATTTCCTTACATTTTCCTCCTCAAAGACTGGGGAAGTGTGGGACGATCTGTCCGAAGTCACTTTCCAGATATCCTTAAAAAAACATCCATATAGGTCAAAGAAACATTCAAAGGTCATTCATAAGTGGCAAAAAGTTGCAACATGTTTAGGAAAACTGGAGACTGGCCAAGAAATATAAAATCTTTGTAAAGAAAACATTTTTTCTGCATTTCTGATATTCAAATTATTAACAAATTCATTCAGACTGGTTTCATGTGAAAGGTTTTGTTCTAGAGAAACATATCAAATCCATTCACAGTGATGTTGAATGGAACCAGAGGTCCAAAACATTTAATGCCTTTACAGTTTTTTAGACCTAAAATATTTTTTATTATCCTTTTATAACAGTGAGATATGTGGAGGGAGTTATACGAATGTAAAATGTATTTTCATAGGATCTTAATACATTCATAGAACCTGTTGCACATGTAAATGTTTCACATGCTGATCCAATTTATCATGACACACACACACACACCCATATATACACACACACAAACACACACACACACACTCTCTCTCTCTCTCTCACACACACACACACACACACACATACACACACACACACACACACACACACACCAACTATTTAGCCTGCAGATTTTAAGAAGACATTGCCAAATTCTTGACCTCTATCACCAGCGAGATGTTAGACTAAACACATTTGTGTACATACCTCACTCTAATCATTCCATTCTCCTATTCCAAAAACCACCACGTTTTCATGCTGGTTTCAGTGAAGCACAGTTGGCAAAGGAGCATTTAGTTTCTATTATAAGGATCACAGAGTCTATGAAACTCACTATGGGCCAATGGCAGCGCTCTAACTGGCTCTAGACTCAGAGGGATTGGTGTGTCCACAGTGTGGGGGACACAGAGAGGTGTGAGTTTTTTTTTTTGGAGTCATGTTTCACTTTTCAGCTGTGCTATTTCGCTCACTCTGACACCCAGAGGTGTGCAGAGTAGTCTAATCTCATACTCAAGTAAAGGTAATATAATTATATTTCATTCTGCATGAATGAAAATATGTGTCCAAGCCAAAAAAAACAATCCAAGATTAAAAAGTCATATAAAAACTACTAAGTTTTCAATACAACGTGTAGAATAGCTCCAAGTGCTGTTCTTCATTTTTTTAGCAGAGGTGGATAAGTACAGAAAAATGATACTTAAGTGAAAGCCCCAGTACTTTATTAAGGAGAAAACAGTATATTAAAGTAAAAGGTGAATTAAGCAGAAAGTGTATTGTGTGATGCTGTGACTAATGGGGGGTACTAGGCTTTACATAATGATAAGTTAGCATAGCTGTTGACAGTTTAATTTTACACTCATAGGAAGTCAGTTGGATGTTTTAAGTAAAACGATACATTTAAAGGTGCTGCAATTTGACCAATTGACTAGAGAAAAAGAGCAACATGGAAAAAGTGTAACCTAAATAGTAGGTTTTTCTCTTGGAATTGTGATTTAGGTAAAGTACATTTATTGAATTCAATATTTTCAAAGAATAGATCATCCACTTACTTCAGTAATAAGTCAATACATGAAAAGTAAAAAGGAGACTCCTTTCCTCACAATTATGCTTAAGTAGAAGTAAAACGTGTTACGATTTGAAAATAATCAAAGAAGTGCAAATCCATCAGAATTGTATTTAATATGACTATTTCCACCACCACTGATCATCCCTGCACTACCACTTCTTATTTCAGCTCCTCTCCTGGTTCTTAACTCTATGGATGTGTGCTATTACCATCGTGTGCCCTCTATAATTAGCCCGCATTTCTGTTTATCTGTTTTTTTCCCACCCTCTCCCTGCTCTTTCTGGACCTCACGTTTCCTCAGCAGGGGCTGTCAATCTTGTGTATGTGTATGTGAGTATGTTGATTAAAGTGAAAAAGAGACAGAAATCAGGTGTCTGTGTGTGTGAGAGAGAGAGAGTGTGTGTGTGTGTGTGAGTGTGAGAAAGAGAGAGAGAGAGAGAGAGAGAGAGAGAGAGAGACAGACAGACAGACAGACAGATAGAGAGAGAAAGAGGAGAAATTATAATAGCATGTTGCTGTGGTGTGTGTGCCCCTAAGTATCATCAACCACATCATGCAAGAAAGAAAGTAAGAAAGAAAGAAAGAAAGAAAGAAAGAAAGAAAGAAAGAAAGAAAGAAAGAAAAAATGAAAAACGGAAATTAAACTGCATATATCTGAGTGCATTTTTTGTATCTTTCTGTTAATGAGTAATGCAGCAAAAAGGAGAGATAAAAAATATACAGGAGAGCGAGTGAGAGAAGAAGAGAGAGAGAAAGTAAACGAAAGATATTAAGAAGAAAGCAGAGTGATGAGAGACTGACAGAGAGAGGGAGAGAGAGAGAGCGGCAGAGACAGAAAGGACAGAGAGAGAGAGATAATGCTATGGTATGACTGAATTGTCACCATGTAGCTCAGGTATCATGTTAAGTTATGAGGTTAGAGATTAAAGCGCTTCACGTGGCAGAGCTCTGTGTACCAACAGGTGATGAACAACTCAGAGTCACCTTCTGTCCTTAAAGCAGATATGACAGTATGCTAGCATGAATAATCATATTATTCACCAAAAAAACATAATGAACATTGCAGGCCAACACTTTGCAAGTAATATGACAAAAACGGACATGACAAATAATTAAGACATGATAAATAATTTTATGTAAATAAACACGTTACTATTACTATTGTAATTAGTCTTAGTAATAACACAAGTGATATCACAATATCTAATAAAAGTAGCAATTGTTATTATTATTATTATTATTATTATTATTATTATATTTTTGTTTCTATTTCAGCGATATAGTATCTATTTTTGGTGTTAGGTCATTCTAGTATCTACTGTGTTCTAAATAAAACACTAGACTAAATTTTTGTAGCAGTTGTGTGCAACTAACTGAGTTTTGGCAATCAGGGACTTAAATAGAAAACATTTACTTTACTTTTGATCTTTACTGTACCATTGCCAGATCCAAATGCACAAATAATTTAAAAAAGAAATTTGAAATTTGTGATTTTAACCAAACACAGACATTTACCTTTTGAGAATCAGAACTCCTGTAGTGGTGAGACCCATAGCTGATCTATAGACAGCAGTAAACAGATCAGTGCCCTGCTGTGCAAGTTAATCTTATCTGAGATTTGCATTCAGTCCAATAGTGTAAATATAGCTAAAAATGCACTTGCTAGCTTACCTTAGTTGAGATAGGCTGGCTTTCAGTTTTTCTTGCTGTGTGTTCTTTCATTGGCAACACAGACACCACTGTCTCTTCTTCCAATTGTGAGGCCAGATTTGGCATATAGGATCCAGACAGATTCACAGCCTCTACCTCTATTTTCTTCTCTTTTTGTGTTCCCACAGAATCTCCTGGTAAATCCTGAATCCTGGCAGTAGAAAATTGACTGTGGTGATGCATGTCTTTATCTGCCGGCTGTAGCACTGGTTCCTTAGTGTTTTCATCCTTTGGCACTTTTCTGCTCTGGGTATTTACCCCTGCTTCCATGAGACTTGGAGATGGACACATTTGTCCAGTGGTAGAGGGACCTTTTGCGCTATCCTTCGGCTCTTCCGTGGTGTCTTGGATAGCCATGCAGGGTTTGGTCTGGACGTCAGTGGGGTCACTGCAACTTGTCTTGATTGCAACAAGTGTAGAATCTTCTGGAAAGACAGTAACAGACTGGAACCAGTCTGAGAGAGCGCTAGCCCAACTGTCTGAGGATGACCATCTCTCAAGAATTGGCAACTCCCAGTCACCAACCAATTGACCAATCGTAGCTCGCCTCCCCTGAGAGTAAGCCAAAGGTTTTGTGTTGTCTGGAGAGACTTTGGGAGGACTAGGGGCTGGAGAGTGCCCCCACTCATCAAAAATAGACCCTTTGTCCTCCTCAGGCACTAGAAACTGGCAGGCATCCATCCACAACTCATTAGAAAGTTCACTGTTGTATTTTGCATCTGTCATTTCTGAACAATCCCCCTCCATGCCTCTGCAACTTAAATCTAAATCCTGGGTGATATGACAAAGATCTGGTAGTGGCAAGTCTGTCTCTGCTTCTTTGTCAATCTGAGGGGTTTCAGTTGATGTGTGCAGGAAGTCAGGGATTAGGAGATGTGTGTCAGAGTTATTTTCACTCATGTTGTTTTCAGTCACTGGTTCACTGATGCTGGAAACCTTTGTCTCCAGCTGGTTGAGGATCAGTGTTGAAAAGTGTGGGTTTCTGTCTGGTACAGCATCTTCTAGCACATAAGATTCTGTTGTGGCCCTTTCTAGTTTGGACTCTGTCACAAGATTCTGCTGTGTCTGAGTCAAGACATTTTCCAACAAATTAGAAGTTGAATCAATCAAGCTACCCCCTGCTGTGCTATTTGGATTAGAAATTGTTTGATTCAAGAGCAAAACACTGTCGCTGTACTCCAGATTATCAGGTTCTGCCAAATTGGGAGGGATAGGTTGCTGGATTTGGACTGGAGTGGAATTTTCTGTGTCTGTTTTGTTCAGTTTGACTGAAAGTTTGTGCAGAGGCTCTTGTAACACTTGAAACTTGGGGACATCATTTTTGCCAGAAATGTCAACACTTGGGTCATGTATTATACTGTCACAGACCTCTGAGTCAAAATTCAGTATGGCCTCCCTTATCATGCCACGTGTTTCATTGTCAGCATTAGGCACAGTTTCTTCTACATTATTATTGTTGGGGACTGCCTTAGACACAAAACTGCTTATTTCAGGATCAATGTTACATACAGTATCTCCACAAATAAAACCTATATCAGAGCCATTACATGCAGTTTCAGAACGGATTGCCCTTATGCTGCTGTTTGCGTCAGAATTAGCATTGCATGTAGTCTCACCTTTAATAACTCTTGGTGCAGAGTCAGGTTGACTAACAGTCTCTCCTAAAATTGTTGCAATTGTAGTGCTACTTTTTTCTGAATCAGTTGGACAAGAAATGGCCCCTGCATCTTTGCTAATTATTGATTCACTGCTGGACTCATGTATGATATCAATTATTGCAGAACCGATGAAAGAAACCATTTCCTCAACAATACCACCTACTTCTGGGTCAATGCTACAAGTAGGCTTCTTTGTGAAGTCATCTATTTCAGAGTCAGCATGACAGATAGTGTTCTGCACAGTGCCACTTATTTTGGGGTTGGTTTTACATACGGTCTCCCCAACTATTACACCTATTTCTGGGCCAGTATATATCACATGACCTCTTTCTGTGTCAGTGTTATGTACAGTCTCCCCCTGGGTTACAGTGTCAACCTCTGCACTCTGATGGGTCTCACCTATCCAGTCAATCTCAAAATGAGCGCCTGGTATGTCGCCTACTACACTAGACATTCTGTTTGAAAACTCTGTTGAAGACAGGTCTTGAGTTTGCATGGCATTGTTTTTGTCTGAGACAGCTCTGAACATAGGTGCTATACTTTCACCTTGGCTATTCTCAGGGACTTTGGTCTCTTGGTTAGTTGACATCAAATTAAGGGAACTCTGTTCAAAGTTGTTCTGTGTCTCAGTTTCTGCTGCATCATCACAGAGCTCTGTTTTTGACAAACGCTGACTTTCTGGAACACATTCAGGTCCACTCTCCTCTTTCATATCCTGTGACATGACATTCCCAGGCACTACAGTTTCTAAAATACCTTTTGCAACATTGATGCTTTCTGAAAGTTCATTTTTAGGATTGCATGTAGGTTGAGCTCTCACTGTAAAATCTTCATCCTTTGGAACTGTCTGACCTATTTGAGGAAAAGTGCCTGAAATACAGGCACCATCATTTCCAGGGTCAACCTGAGCAACTTCACCTAGGTCACAGTTCATGAAGGCTACATCAGCCCCTTCTGATGTGTTAAATTTGCTCATCTCCATGGAAGCAGTAAGAAAAGGCTGAACAAAGGCTAAATCCAAAACATGTCCACTTTCCGTCCCCTCTTGTGTACTGGTGGCTTGAATCTCTGCAGTGCTGTCCAGATTTGGAACTAATGCTGTGGCTGAAGAATTGTGAGAAACTTGACCATGTTGGTCTATGGCATAGCTGGTTTTCTCAGATGGTTCTACAGATAGGGAAGGTTGGAGAGTATCTGTGGAAAGCAAGTCATCTGGCATGCCCTTGCTGACCTGATCTGCTGTCATCTCCTGTCTACTCCCTGGGTAGCCGTTACTGCAAAGAAAAAGAGAGGTAGAAGGGAGGATAATAAATAGTAAACACTACCTTCAAACAATTTTTTAGACCTCCCTAATGCATTATTTACCTTATAGGCTTCTACAATTACTCAGTTAAAATAATGGAGTCAGAACAGACAATTTCATTAAATAGATATATTGCATGTTGGTATACTGCATATAACACCTGATCTGTTTTATCATGTGCAATAATCATTTACACTTTAGCTATTAATGGTTAATTGCTATTGCTTTGTTAAAATGTAATTAGTATTGGTCATTTTATTTTGGCTTTCAGGTGGTACCAACTACTAACCCTGTTCAGGGAATGCTACCATTTGTAAGTGCATTAGACACTTCACACAGCTCAACTCTTTAGTCAGTAAAATATTCTTCATGAGTCAGTCCATCTGTTCATGAGTATATACAAGAATTAGTAATGCACCTAAGACTTACAAAGATGAGTCAACAGAAACACGCAATGTCAGTTTTATTCACTAGTTAGTGGTCTAAATTCAATGGCACCACTACAGTAACACCATACAGCAGATTAGGCTTTACCCAGCTACTCTGACAGGCTTTAGTACTATTGTCCATTTTCCATTTGAGAAGATGTACTCCCCCTCTAGACTTTTCTCTGAGGTACCATTCATTTTTACACTTTGTTCAGGCTTCGGCTTGACCTGAAACAAGAACAAGGAGGAACTTCTGCGGCATAAATACATCTTTACTTCACCATATGTAATCAAAAAGATGCACATTGCACTTACAGCAGCATTTGGTTCAGTTCTACTGATTATTAGAAGTTAAATCTATTAACTGGAGTTTTATGGTAAAACAATTACTGGCAGTTTATGATAATAAAAAGAGAAAAAAAAAGGAATATTGGTGCATTCCAAACATAATTCTGCAGTAAAGATCACTTCATTGCCATTATGTTCATGTTTTGTGTTTAAGGCCTTTTTCTATGTCAAGACAATTATATTTAAGCAAGATATTCCAGAGTAAATTAAAACACAGTGTTGAGTTTAGAAAACTTAAACTCACACTTTCTATATTTAGTCAAGAAATAGAAGTAATTAACCATGACTAATAACATTGGTCCAAATTTGACCCAAAAGAGAGACAGTTGTTATCAATATATTAGTGTACAAAACTTAATCAGAATGTATTGCAATAAATCATCAATTAACATAATTTTCATCAAATAAATGAAGGGTTCCCTTGAGCCAGAATGGGAAAATCAGGTTATTTATCACAGATTCATGAACCCATTTTCATCTCAAACATCCAGCAAGATCAACAGTGGCATGTTCCAGCCAATGAATGTATAGATCATATACATCATGTCAGTGGTTCCAGCTCCATTATTGGAGCTTCTTGTTCTCATTTATAAACCTTATGAAGTCTTGTTACAGGTGAGATATGGCTAAAGACTTTCAACTGGAGTTTTCCGTTTTGCTTTTGTCACATTTGTTTGCTGTTACTTTATTCATTCACAGGTTTCCCTAATACACTGCATTAGACCTTTTTTGTTTTGCTGTGCTTTTAAGGTTGATACATGTAAATGATATCTGTGTTGCACCTCATTTTGTTTTGGGTAGAGGTAAACTGTAGGCTAAATATGTGGATACATGTAAGTGTGGTTTTGTGATATCGCAAATATAACAAATTCTAAACGGACTGTTTTTAAGAACTTAGTAGCCACACACACACCATATAGACTCGGGGGCACATGGTGTGTTTTAAAATCATTTTATATTATACATAAACCCACATAAAACAAGGTAAATTTTATTTTCCAAGGTTTGGGCCCTTTAAAAGACATTTAATTGTACACCTACCATCATATTCTCCATCATGGCAATACCTGGGCTTCAGCATGTGCTACTGTGGATAGATGAAACTTTAGGTCACCATTTATGAGTATGTGAGAGGCTGAGGTAGTAAATATGGGAGTATGTTTCAATTTATTGTCTTAAATTGGGACATGCACACACATACAGTCACACACAGACACACATATGGACTCAATCCTACTATCTCCCTGTAGCTGTCACGATACTGATAAATCTGTTTCTCCACAGGAAGACTATCACGAGTTTTTCCCATTGACCCATCTCCATCTCATCCTTCATGCCTGACGCATCTGACCTTGGCTCAAATGTCCTGCACAACAGTTTTAATATCCCAGTTACTCCCAGTTACTGCTATCTACCTCCCTATCTATCTATCTATCTATCTATCTATCTATCTATCTATCTATCTATCTATCTATCTGTCTGTCTATCTGTCTATCTGTCTATCTATCTATCTATCTATCTATCCATTTAAATATACTGCTTACTGGCATGATTTACATTTCACTAGTTATCATATAGATCATCATATAGTCTGTGTCACTTTTACACTTAATGTGAAAGTCATACTTGAAGTGACAATAACAACATTTTAATATGATCATGGGTTGCAGGACAATTGAGTTGACTAGACAGCTAGTTGATATCTAGTTAAAAAATGTCTTATTGTCTGGGCATCAGTGAAAAGAGTATTTTTTACAGCTTGTTACTAGTTTCTAGTGACAGATGCTGGTTGTGTTGTGACATGCAAGATATGTACAAAAAGATACAGAGGCTTCACGCTAAAATCACCACACATTTCAGAATCTTTCCTGTCTTTGCTTAAACCTGTGATTGTGCAAAGATAAGACACACAAGAGGTTCAGAGACAACACAAGACAAAGGACCCTAGTATAGATGCTGAACATGTTATAGAGTGGCCATTTGTCAGTCAATCAAGTATCATTTACATATTAAAGGGTATGATCCATCAAAACACACCCTGGAGACTCTATTTTAGTGAAGTTTTACACACTTCAGTGGAAATACTTCCACTTTGTGTAGTTTTTCCACATAAGTAAGGTTTCTTTTCAGCCACTGTGGTATAAAATGAGGTTTGGAGGTAAATTCCAACATAATGTTTCTAGAGCTGTCAAACAGTTCAAATAATTCACTGTGATTAATTTTTTCAGAACACTTAACCCTTTTACATACATCATAAACACTTCACATCAGCTAATCATATGGAAATTATATGATCACATACAGTTACACTATGCTGCCCATTCTATCATGCAGAAAGTAACTACCTTAACTGACCCATCAATAGATCTTCTTTTCAGTAACAATAGCCTGGTGTTTTTTAGGAGCCATAATTACACGTCAAGGCAATAAAAGCTGACAAGTCCAAAGAGACCAGTCACTCCTGCCAGAATAAAGATGTATCTTAAGACGCTTAATCCAGAGAGCAAATTCAAATTCAAATTCTCACCAGGCCTGCTGTCCTCAAAAAGGGAATGTCCACAAAAGCAACTTACATACCTTTCTTACATCCAAGTAGGTGATTTAACTGTTGAAGTACGATGGAAGAAAATGTTCAGTTAAAGCTTGGGGACCTTGCGGTTGGGAGCTATTTTTAGTCCCTGTCCCCCCTAAGTGCAAAATGAGTTACCTGATAGCGGGGACATGTGCCGCGCCTGGGCACTTAACACCCCTCATCTATATTTGCTCTGCTTTCGCTCATCAGCATTGACACGCAGCTATGAGTAAGATGCTGGAGGCTTGTTTTCGTGGAAGCTCTTTATTCCGATGGCCCAATGTGGATACTTTGTAGATGTCCACCTTGATAACTCACCATAATTTTTATCCTAAACATGAATCTCAGTTTAAAACCTAAACTCAACTCAACACTATCCCTAACTTTAACTGAAGACCTGAACCTAAACCCTAAATGTAGTGCTCACTCCAGGTCTAACCCTTAAGGAGAATTCCTTCAATTTTTTACAGCTTCAACATACTCAAACCAATCACGATATGATAACGATGGACAGGATGTAATGATGTTAGGCTACACCTGTAACATTGACAAATTTTGATACAGGAGGATCTGCCAAAAAATAACGACGGGGGATGTAACAAAAGAAAACAAACAAGCAAAAAACTAAATGCCAACAAACAAACAAACAAAAACAACTGGCTGTACCTTGACCTCTTGTTCCTGTCACCGCCACTTTAAAGAAACCTGCATAATTTTCTATTTCAACCTAAAACATTTTGACTGGCTTTGTTTAAAACTCAGTTTTTCATTCTAATGGAATATTCCTTGTAAACATCAATTCAACCTGAGCCTGAATCTTACAAACATCAGTAAATAATTTGGCCCTGGAGTTAGTCTTTAAAATGGCAATAGTGGAAATGGCAACCGCTCATTTAGAAGTCTTGGAATGGAGAAAAACTGAGATGAACCAATGTGTGCCTTGTCTCTGCAATGGCAAAAGCCTAACATACCTCGAGCAGCCATATCAGCACCAGTGAAGAGGCTATTAAAATATACAGGTCTGAGTGGAGTGTTCAGACACCATGTTTTGAAAGAGAAGTGATGTCTGACATTCAGAGCTCTTTAATGCATTTCCTCAATGTGTTGGTTGTTTGGTCTGTATGGGCAACACACACACAAACTGGAAGGCAGTATTTGGAGTTTCATAGATGGGAGGAGATGGGTTCTTTATATTTTTTCTTAACCTCATTTTACTTATATAGTGGCAGTTAGGAGCAATGTATGCAGTATTTGTATATTATTCCAGGCTGATTCAAAATACAGAGATGTTTAAAAATCCGTGGAATTTCACTATAATAACAACACCACATTAACCGAAACAACAACAGCAAAAACAACCATAATTATAATCACTATAATCTCCCTCACCCACTGCGTAACTGTGAGTGTGTTTAGTCCCTGGATGTGTAACCCACATGACTTGTATGTTGGGGATTTAGACTGACAAACACATTGCAGCAGCTTCGACCTGGACGTCCATCATGGAAACTATATAAATATAGCCAGGGGAAGATTTTGCTGCTCACAACAATCTTTTCTGTGTCTCATCAGAAATAAATCATCTTCTTATTTGGAGATTATTTAAGTCTGACTTGTTTTTCCTAAACCTCCCTCAGTTTTCCTCTCTTAACAACCTTATGGATCTCAAAACTGTTCGGCTTTGGTAGTTCAGACTTGAATTTGATCAGTAAGACAAATTTAAAATATTGTACAGGCTCATCTACAAGCCAACCAAGTGATCAAATCTCTTAATGATGATCAAATCTCTTAATATTAAACTGAGCTCATTTATGTCTAGGATATGTATATATATATATATATATATATATTGTATTGTGTCGTCATATATTCTGATATGCTCGCAGCACGTATAGAAACACCATTGTGCTAGTAAGCTCAGCCAGATGTTTTGGTTTTTTTTCTAATGAGTTCTGTGTGTGTATCTATGTGTATGTTGATACATGGGCCTGAAGAAAGTAGTTGCTGGGTAAAGTTGCAAAGAAACCCTTGTCTATTGCGTATGGATATACACACACCCACATACCCACACACACACACATGTGCACATGCATACGCATACACACACGCACACACTGTTATGCATAAACAGGTGTAGGGGTCACCAGTTCTTTCACACTCTCCAAATGCTAAACATTACTGTGATTCCAAATCCCCCTATTACCCTCGAACCCCCCCACCACCACCACCAAAATCAACAAACACTTTCTCACGTTATTAAATTAGTTATGCTCCTCTTTAATGAACTGCTCCACAGTAAAGCATATAAATAATGTAGCTATTACCGTATAAGTGGTTTTGTCTGTTTAAAGTAGGTTAAGTAAATACTTGTTGAAAATTGCTATAGAAAAACATATCAATATTCTTGAAACACAATAATAACATACATAAAATATAATTGACAAGTATGTTAACATTGCCCTCTGATCTCTTAAAGGGCCCTGATCATGGAAAGCTGACTTTTTTGAAGTCGTATGTAAACATTATTTAAGTTTCAAAACTTACCATTTACCACCAGTCAGTATGGTTTATAGTCACAATACTGGTCTGTCTTTATTATATATAAGAAAATATTTTTATGATGCCATACAAGCAACATATTTCCATATAGCCAACTATTCAGCCTTAAGCTGTTTTAACTCTGGTTCATTCTAAACTGCTTTTTGAATGAGGCATGCTGCAGGGCAGTGAACAATAACAAAAATGCTATGGTGTGAGGAAAGGGCTAATACACTACACTGAATACCAGTATCTGTAACGCTTCATTACACATACAAAATTGTTTCGTAATGGCTGATATAACCTCCATAAACAGTTATTATATATCCTATATAAACACACATTCTCTCTCTCTCAGACATACACACACACAAGCCAAACTTTGTGACTGAAAGTGTGTAGACCCTAGATCATCTAATGTTTCTTCTGAAACTCTGAATCTGTAACGGCCACCCCGTCTCCGTCGCGTCTGTCCCGGTCCTTGTCTCCCGAGTTTTAGGTTTCCCTCCTGTGTCT